>JANHAO010014256.1:0-15492 GCA_026873985.1 Saraca asoca | reverse complement strand
TGACTTAACCAAATTAATAAGAACACGAACTATCTAAAACCACTATGAGTTTGTTTAATTTTCATTCTCAGTTGCCAACTTAAATCCGAGTAGCCAGGCTTTTGTACGCACTTATAGGGTTACCGTGAAGTGCATTAATACTAGTCTAGAACATATGGTTTCCAAATGTCACCTGGAACTTGTGATGAATAAATAACTTACTTCTCTTCATATTCCAGTCTTGCCAGTCCACATTCAACAAAATTAATGGCGTCACTAACCTGTAACAAACAAAATAACAGAAAATTAACCAAAAGTGAAACACTTTGAGCACATATTGCAACAACAAATTGAAAGGAGAAAAACATACAAGGTTTTGAAATTTGGGAATATGTGAGGCAATGCTGCTACCCTATATCTGCATAATAAATATAATGCTTTGGTCAGACTACACAATCTCTATTCTAGCATATTGCTCACAGATGGCTAGATCCCAAATTTTTATAAAATATTTTTATAAAATATTTTTTTGTATGAAGAATCGATGCCACTTCGATGTATAAAAGAACTTTTGAAAAGTTCATACCTGAATCGAAGTCACACCGATTCATACAGTACAAATCATCTTACCAAAACTTTTGAAAAACCACTGCTTCGATGCATAATCGATGTAACAATGAAAATCAATAGACTATACATCGATTATACACTGATTCATAAGTGAATAACAGGTCATAATCGATGTCACATCGATGCGACAATGAATAATCAGATATTTTATTACAGATGGTTATGGCAGTTATAGCACTTAACCACCTTTACTATACAAATGATTTTTCATATCTTTTTCACAAAAGAACATCTTTTCTACAAGAAATATTTTGATGAGTTTTACATACAATATCATTAGAGAAAAAGATCCATAGAATTCTCTCTGTTTCATCTCACTTTACTGAAGAAATTATCCAAGTTTTCATTCAAGCTATTTGGATCAAATTCATTAGAGTCTAGCTTTGCTTGTTTAAGATTTATATCTTAAATGTCTAGTATTGTATTTCTTACATTTCTTATCTCTATTTGTTTTTGAGATTTTTAGGGATTTAGAAATCTTGTATAGGTTAGCAAGAACCTATCAATCTTGTGTTTTCTTTAGGTTTGGACGAGCCTGTCTCAATTCTTCTAAGTTAGCAAGAAGCTTGTTAATTTCTTGTGTATGTTTTGTAAAACTTGTAGTCCAGGAGCTTGGTAATCCTGATGATTTTTGTTCTTAATTGAAAAGGTCTTTTGGTTGAAAAAGATCAAGTGAAATAGACTTGAATTGTAGTTTCAATTCAAGTTGAGCCATTTTAAAAATCTGAGTCTTAAATTCTCTTCTCAATATTTACATTCTTCAGTTTTCATTAATTTTCAATATCTGCCAATTTATATCATTAATCATCAATTTCTATTTTTTATTTTAAGAACTAATTTGAAATAAAGATTAAAACAAAGTTGTATACACTTCTCCAACAAGATAAGGACAAGATCCACATTTACATAATTTCCACTCATTTGAACTTTAAAATTTTAATGCACCAATCTCTGCTTTTTGGGACCTGACAATTGGTATAAGAGCTTTGGCTCTTGATACATCTTTGTTTAATTAAAAATGGAATCAAACTTGGTTACTTTTTTTGAATGTTCTTTTTTAAATAATCCACCTCTCTTTGATTCTGAAAATTTTGATTTTTGGAAAGTCAAATTTAAAATTTTTGTTGACTCTTTGGATTTTCATATGTTAAAGATTTTAGAAACTAGTTATGATTACCCTATGATTTCTGTGAATGGAACTCTTAAGAAAAAATCCAGACTATTGTGGACTGAGGAAGAAGAAAGAGATTACTCTCTTGCCTCTAAATTGAAATGGATTTTTGTTAGTTCTCTATCTACTGATCAATTTTCTAAGATTTTAGAATGTAAGATGGGGAAAGAAATGATAGACAAGCTTGAAAGCACCTATGGATGCAAAAAAGAAGCTGAATGCAAAGAAGAAGAATAACACTATCTCTTGGCAAAACATGAAAAACTGAAGGTTCAAAAATTCCCAGTTTTCTACTGTAACTCATGCATAAGTGATGTAGATGAGGATAACACTTCAAGTGATGAAACCTATGATGATCAAATTGATTCTGATGAATCTCATGAAGATCCTACTAAATTGTGTATAAAGATGCATGAGGTATTGTCCAAAACTCAGGAAGAATTAAAGAAATTTATAAAGAGTTAGAACAATTGAAGATTAGAAATAAAGTTTGTTAAAAAGAATTGAGTAAATTGAAAAAGAAATTGCTAATTTGAATATACTTGTTGAGCAATTAGTTGTTGAAAATAATACTTGTAAGCACTATGAGTCCTACAAGTGTGAAATAGAAAAGCTAAACAAAGAATTACAGAGTTTCTCAAATAGCAAAGCTAAATTGAATAATCTACTAGATAGTCAAAAGGTATTTCAAAATAAAAGTGGCTTAGAATTTAAGTAGTATAAAAGGAATAGATTAAACAAGAATTCTAGACGGATTACCTGTTATTATTATAATCATAAGGGTCACCATATTAAACATTATCCATACAAAAATGGAACATATGCTTTGAAATCCAATGAAAAGTTAGTTTGGGTACCTAAGGTATACTTGTCTGACTCAAATACCTTTACTTTTAAGTTTGATAAAAATTCTATTTTTTGGACTAACCACTTTGGACCCAAATCCTTTTGGGTATCGGCCAAGTTTTCTTGACTTTAATTTTGTAGATCCATGTGAAGAAAAAGAAGTAACTCTCAAGTTAGAAGTTTCATAATGAACAGTGATATATATTTTTTAATTTTTTTCTTATTTTTATATCTAATTTGCTTGTTACAATTACTGACTTAATCTTCAGAGGTTTAGCTTAATTTGTTTTGCAGAAACAAAGGAAGAACCTGAAACCTCAAGAAAGAAAAATTAAATATAAAAAAAAGAAAAAAAAAAGGGGCTGAATACACTGATTGCACTTCGATGCACATAACAAGATTCATACATACACTGATGCAACATCGATGTACATATAAAACCTAAAGAGCAATTCATAAAGTAATCAATTCCACATCGATTCATAGTGTCATACTATAAATTTAAACATCGAAGCCAAATCCATTCCCTACAGGAACCTTGAAACCCTTCTCTCCTTTCTCTTGGTACCACTCCCCTACAATCTCCTGAAACTTCATTCTCCAACCAAATTGCATCAAATTTCTCCAAGAAAAATACTAAAAACATCTTTCTCTACAATTTCTCTAGAATTACCTGAAAATCAAAAACCCCAAAATCAAACCTGAAAACCCTAACTACCGAGAAATCTCAAATGATGACTACACCACCAGGAAAATGGATGAAGATGGTAGCAAGGTGCAAAGATAAAGCTCTGATGACATCTGAACAAGAACAAGAAGAATCCTACTTCATGGCCAAAAAAGAGTACAAATCTTATCTTGCTTTTGAAAATAGGAAGGTTCAACCATTAAAGTGTTTTGTTGATCAAGCTTTTGAAACTTTACATTTGCATTAGTTATTTTGCTAAGTGCAAACTTGAAAAATTTATGATTTTCAAAGAAACAATCTATCCCAAACTGGTTGAAATGTTTTACTCTAACTTAGCAGATACTGATGGCAAGCTATCTTGTTATGTTATGAAGAAGCACATTGTTATTGATCTAGAAAGTTTTGCAGAAGAATTTGATATAAACAATACCATGCCAAGGCTTACTACAGGATCTTTTAGTCAATATAATAAAACATTGGCAATTGATATGTTGTTTCCTTATTCCACCCTAAAGGAAGGAACTGGGAGACTGCTTATCACTGGCCTTTCTCCAGAAGATAGGATCCTATATTATGCCCTGTTCAAGGTTATTCTACCAAGGGTCACAAATTTTACACAAATTATGGATGTTGATCTATTCATAATATGGATTGTTAAGAATCAAATTGATTTTAACTTTCCATATTTCATTTTGAAATATCTAGGAAATTGTTCAAGAAGAACAGACATTGGTTTTCTACCATTTGGAAGGATCCTAACCCCATTTTTTACAAAAGCTAAATTAAAATTTTCAAATGAATATCTGGTTTCACACCCAAATGCATTAACAATGATTACTACTTCACACTTTCACAAAATGGGCTTTATACAAGATAGTTAGGGAAAATGGATCGTCAAAACACCTTTTGCCACTTAATCTTCTACATAAACATCCACTCAGCAAGCAATCAACATTGAAGTTGAAACCAGACTCTCTACATTCATAAAACATATGCACAAACATATGACTGATCAAACAAAAGCCATACGTGATAGTCAGGACACTTGGTTCACTGTCATAGATGAACGGATGACTACCTTAGAAGAAAAGGTTGAAAAATTAGAAAAATAGATGAATAAAAGGCACAACCTTCTTAATGACCAAGTTGAGGAAATCAGGATGAGACTTCAATAACAAGATGAAGATGCGGAGATGGAGAAAATGAATGACTTGCCACTTGAATAGTTATTTTGATTCTATTTGAATTTTAATGTTTAGTCTATTATATTTTCTATTGATGTTATTTCTGCCTGTTGAGACTATTTTATGTTACATATAATTTAGATATTTTGTTCATTGATGAATGCTTATGATTTTGATTTAGTCTATGATGCTTTTATTTTTTTATTGAGATATATTTTGAAATGTGTCATGATAGATTACTTTAATTTTTTTTTGTTCCCTCTCTCTCTTTGGTTTTTTTTTGGTACTATATATCACTTTTTGATGTGTCAAAAGGGGGAGAAATATGAAAATTTAAATCCATGTAGAGAAAATTAATTTGTTCAGGGGGAGACATATGAGAAATATGCTTTTTAAACTTTTAAATTTTCATAAATTTTAGATGTTACTCATAACTTTTAGTTGAATATTATTATATCTTTGCAATATTATTGAAATTTGTTTTTCAATTTTCTTTTCTTAAAATTAATCTAAAATTGTTTGTCAACATAAAAAAGGGGGAGATTGTTAGATTTTATTAGTCCTTGACATTTGCACTTCTTAGTTATGATGTTGAAAAACAAATTTTAGTCATTTCTATTTGATGATGAAAAATGAACTTGTTTTATTATTAATTGATATGTTGAAAAATAAAATGATTTGATGTGCTGTTATTATTTGCTATTGATTTCTTTTTTGATTTCAGGTGATACCATTCTTTTTAAAGACATCAAGTTATAATCAAGGCCTTGATGCAAGAAGATCTTTTTAGAATTTGCCTTTTGATTTTATTTAGGACTTCTTTTTGTAAATAAACTTAGATGATTTTTGATCCATATCTTTTAAATTAGAACAATGAGATGAAAAGAAAAACGATTTGAGAAAATTAAATTTTTATAAAACAGTTTTCTGTATGATGAGTCAATGCCACTTCGATGTATAAAAGAACTTTTGAAAAGTTCATACCTAAATTGAAGTCACACCGATTCATGCAGTGCAAATCATCTTATCAAAACTTTTGAAAAATCATTGCTTCGATGCATAATTGATGTAACAATGAAAAGCAACAGACTATACATCAATTATACATCGATTTATTAGTGAATAATAGACCATAATCGATGTGACATCAATATAATAACAAATAATCAGTTATTCTGTTACAGATGGTTATGACAGTTATAACCACTTAACCACCTTTACTATACAAAGGATTTTTCATATTGTTTTCATAGAAGAAGAATATCTTTTCTACAAGAAATGTTTTGATGAGTTTTATATACAAGATCATCTGAGAAAAAGGTCCATAGAATTCTCTGTACTTCATCTCACTTTTCTGAAGAAATTATCCAAGTTTTCAATCAAGCTATTTGAATCAAATTTATCTGAGTCTATCTTAGCTTGTTTAAGATTTCTATCTTAAACACCTGGTATTGTATTTCTTACATTTCTTATCTCTATTTGTTTTTGAGATTTCTAGGGATTTAAAAATCTTGTATAGGTTAGCAAGAACCTATCAATTTTATGTTTTCTTTAGCTTTAGAAGAGCCTATCCCAATTCTTCTAGGGTAGCAACAAGCTTGTTAATTTCTTGTCTGTGTATTGTAAAACTGTCAATTTAGGAGCCTGGTAATCCTGATGATTTTTATTCTTAATTGAAAAGGTCTTTCGGTTGAGAAAGATCAAGTAAAGTAGACTTGAATTGCAGCTTCAATTCAAGTTGAGCCACTTTAAAAATCTGAGTCTTAAATTCTCTTCTCAATATTTACATTCTGTAGTTTTCATTAATTTTCAATATTTGCCAATTTATATCATTAATCATCAATTTCTGTTTTCTATGTTAAGAACTGATTTGAAATAAAGATTAAAACAAAGTTGTATACACTTCTTCAACGAGATAAGGGCAAGATCAACATTTACATAATTTTCGCTCATTTCAACTTTAAAATTTTAACCCACCAATCTCTGCTTTTTGGGACCTTACATGAGGGATGCAAGATAGTGGCTAGGAAGCTATGGAGCTATAGTTGAGAGCCTTCACATACAATATCTTATATTTTTTATGATATATTGAGTCTCTTTTCATCTGTGGTTTTTTTCCTTAGAGTTTAGTGGTTTTCCGCATTAAATTACTCGTGTGTTATTGAGCTACACTAATTATTTTAATTACTTGATGTTAGTTTGTTTGGAATGGGATATTTTTCCCAACAAATGATATCAAGACATGCTCAATCCCACGTGAAATTAATAATTCTTAATACTATGAGCTTGGTTTGATGCTACAAGAGAATTTTAGCATAATAATGGGTGACGTTGCAGAGTTGGTTTGATTGGATACATGAGTTAAAGATGATGAATGATGTTGTGAAGATAGAATTCAATCCTACATGAGTTGAAGATGAAGAATGATGGTGTTGTGGAGGTATCTAGTTTGATTAGCATGACAGGTAAACTAATAAATGATGATGTTGTAAAGGTAGATGTTTCAGCTTGGGCAAGAGTGAGGGAGTTTTAGTTCATAATGGAGATGAAGATTTGGGGAAGGCACCAGTGCTAGGGAAGAGGGAGAGTACCTATATTGTGTATATGCTTGGAGAAGAAGATTTGTGAAGACATCACAATTATCAATGAAGAGTACTTGTTGTGTGTGCTTGGAAGATTTGGTTTGTGGGAGCACTTGCAAAAATCTAGTGTTCCTACAGATGATGGAGATGCTTGCATAAGAGGAGATCACGGATAGAGTGCAGTGAAACTTGTGATGCTTGATTAAGATGTAGTTGATTGAAAAGAAGTTGGTTGCTGCAATTTTTTTTTTTTTGAAGAAATTGCAATGATAGTGGGTTTTCATGGTTGGCACTCCATTAATGATCATGTTTGGCAATAGATAAAGCTAATGGTGGAATTTCTGTCAAGTTGGAGATTGTTCAGTTTGACCCAAATTCTAATTGTTACCAATTATTGTTAGTTCCCTATTGTGAGTTATCTTCTTATTCAAGTTAGGTGTCTATGTTAGAGAAGGATTTTGATTGTTTCCTAAGAAAATATTTTTGTCTATAAATATTTGCATTGGTTAGGGGTTTGAGCTCTGATAGAGTTAATGTTATGAGTTTCTATGAAGGTTATGTTAAAACCTTTGCAAAGGTTAAGGAGAGATGTTAGATAGTGGTTAAAAAATCGTGAGGCTATAATTAAGAGTCTTCACACACATTATTCTATAATTTTTGAAAATATAGGGAATCTCTTCTCATCGGTGGACTTTTCCCATAGATTTTGAGAGGTTTTTTATGTTAAATTGTTTGTTTGTTATTGAGCTACACTAATTATTTTAATTATTATTGTTAGTTTCGTTTAGAACGTGGATATTTTTCCCAACAAAGAGGATATTCAAGGCTTAGGTTTGTACTCACAATTTATATATTACATTTGTTTTGCAATTATGTTTACTTTAATTCAAATTCAAATAGTTTTATAAATTCATATGGGCTTCTCTTAATTTTATTCTGTTTTTTATTATTAAATTTGTTTAATCAAAGTGCTTTGGAGAAAAGAAAAAAAAGATAGAGCTAAGCAGACAAGTCAAAGGGCATGAATATTTGACCTTCCTTTTTTTAATGAAAACAATTAGGCGAAAGTGAATGGTGCAGGATGATTTAGTTGAAAAGGAGAATGTTCAGGAGGGATATCGATACTCACGGTTTATATATTTCGTTTGTGCCACATTTATGTTTACTATAATTCATATTGACATGGTTTTATAATTTCAAATGGGCTTGCCTTAATTTATTCTGTTTTTTTTCCTTAAAATTGTTTTGTTAGACAGCTTTTGATGGTAATTCAATAAAGGGAAGTGAACTTTTGATCGAAGAAACAATCAATTTTAACGGCTTGAATAAGGAAATTCCATCATAAACTTATTAATCAATAATTTTTAATATTTTAGGAGGAACTTTCAACTGAAATTTAGGACTAAAAAGTTATATTATATTTTTTCACGATTTTTCTTAAAATGAATGTAAATTAATTAAATGTGTGTTTGTTTCGGAGCAAAAGTGTGAAAGAAAAATTTATTGACAAGAAAATATATTTCTGGAAAAGTACAAATATTTTGTTGGAAAACAAAATCCACTACTTTAAGGAGAAAAATTGTCTTTCTCCCTTATTATAACATCATATATTATTTTATTAATTATAAGATACATAAGTGATATATGTCTTTTATTATATGCAAATAGATTTTTTTTTTTTTACAAAAAAATATCTTCTGACAGTACAAATAAAGTTGTATCTTCGTATGTCTTCCGACATAACAAGAGCAGCAAAATCCCTACGTATGATGGTTACATTATAGTCAACTTTATTATTATCTTTTTCCTATTGTATACCTTTGAAAAAAACTATTTCATTAAAATAATTACAATTTTTGATAACACAGTTTTCTTACATCAATTAATTGTTTATTTGTTAATTAAAAAAAAATCATATAAACAAAGCAAAATCATCTTGATAAAAAGGACACCGCTGAGATTATAAAAAGACTCAATTGACTGATTCAAATTTTGATAGCACAATTATTATACTGCCTTTTATTCTTAGTCCATTAGAGCCAGTTGAAGTGTTTTAATATTAAAAGGATTTGCTTCAGCCTTTTTAAGTTGATATATTTGCTAATAATAAGTATTTAAAGCTTTTCCCTTTTGCCAAAAACATAAAAACTAATCAATTGAAATTAATGCAAAATGATAGTGTTTCCGTTTTCAATATAACAAGGAAATCAAATATTCTTACAACCAACCTAAATTTATTAATATGATTAAAACTTCTATATAAATTACATGACTGAGATATTAGTAAATACGTTTATGGATATACACGGCATTTCTTGTGCTGGCTTCAAATAACAAATTGATTCCATCCCATATCTAAAGGGTTTAGGGTTTCTATTTTCACGTTTTGTTTTCATTTTCCCTAAAATGAATCATTTGCAATTTACTTCCTGACCTTTGAAAGCTTGGAATTGACTTATGATATCTAGTTCTACTCTTCAATGTTTGTAACAATAACTTGTCCCACATCAAGTTTAACTGAATTTTATATGTTTTGGATTCATTTACTCGTTTTCGTACATTGTAAAATTTGTAAGTATCTTTTGCAAATATACGGCGAGAGTTATTGAAAGTGGAAAAATAGAAATGTAGTACAAATATTAAAAGTTGGGACAAGAATAGTGTAAATATTAAAATATGGAACACGAATAATTCTTTCTGTAAACTTCTTACACATATCGTTTAAGTGATTAGTACCGTTTGTTCTAATTGTTTTTGTTAGATTTATATAAAATATATATTTATACATTTTTCATCTGTTTGTTTATAAGAATATTTCTTTCAATAAAAAAAAGTGTAATTCAGAAAAAGATTGATAAAAAAATCTGCAATTGAATATCTTATGAATTACTCAGTGATTGAGCATCTAACTTGAATATTCATATTAACGTGGCGTTGCACTTTTGATCTTAGTTACAGAAGCAGCCACCGATAATGAGCACACCTGCAAGTGGCCTTGTCCAGATAAAGATGAAACAGTTTGCAGTACAAAATGCAATGCTTCTTGCATTGGCTTTGCCTTTATCAAAGGCGGCAAATATCAGGCTTTCGGTACCCCTCAATATCAATGTTGTTGCATAATGAATCAAACTTCCATAAAACACCCAACAAATTGTTGTGGAACTTACAAAATTATTCCATGAAAGGGTGTTATATATATATATATATATATATGTGCACGTGCACACATACAAACATTCCTAGGGGAAAATTCACCATTGTCCTCTTGTACTTGTTCATTGCCTTTATCATTATCCTTCTTCAACTTATGTTTGAGGTGCTTTTGTCATTTATGACTTTCCGTATCCATTTAAGGATAAAATCATGATTCTTAGAATATCTATTTGTTATCTAATCTAATCACATAACAATTTTACTATTTCAAATTAATTTCTATTATATGAACTTGATTACTCTTAATGGTCAGATTAATAAATTTTCTGCAAATAATGGATGCTCCTAGGCACACGACATCATGACTAGTACCCACTAATGCTTATGCGTCATGCTAGATATAGAGCTATTACTCTAATATCAACTTATCAAATGCAGTTCCCCGTCTTAAGGGTGTTGTCACATTCATTAGTGGCAACAAGAAGTAATTATCATAGCACTTGCACTAACTAGGTCCTTTCCCATGTGTCATGCAAGCACCTAGTGGAGAGCCAAACGTCACCACACTTTGCTTTAATTCACGGATGAGAGATCCTTGGGACTAGTTACTTTTCCTTTGCTTTGATACCAACTTGTCATAAATCATCCTATAATAATTTACGAATCCATGAACAATCCCTTACTAAAAACCTTTTTTAATAAATTTGAAAATATCATAGAAATCATATCTTTTGGACTATTTATCTTAAAACTCATGGTATGCAAGATTTTAAAATAAATCATTTGAATTAAACAATTTTTGGAATTAAAATAAAATCCTTTCTTAAAGTCACAATCATAACTATGAATTTAATGTTTGCCTGGACAAATACTAACCAATAATAGAGAACCACATACCCGATTTCATACAGAGCAATCTTTAGGAAACCTACTCATTGGAATAATCTCTTTGAATTCATTAACCTAAAAATGTTAATGAAAGAGATGAATACAGCGACTCAATGAACAAAGTGCCAAACCATCTTCACATTGAAAACTCTTTTGCCATTATATGTAGTACAATTACGTAACATATAAGATATATGTACATATATATGGTGGAAAAATATAATTTTTGAAATATATTAAAAAATAATATCATATAGTAATCTCCAATGCTTTTGTAAAAGATCTTCACACTTATAATCTATCCTTAATTTTTTTTACGATACCATTCTTTCACGAATCATATATAATGGGAGATATGATTCTTACTATCCTAAGTCACTACAAAAGATTAGATAATGTTCACATACTTTGTTTTACTAAGTCATATCAGATGACCGTGTAAAGGTTCCTTCCTATTTGATTATACTAACAATCAGATATACTGGAGAGTGATGTTCCCCGTCTCCTTTTGTGTTGTGGCTTTTAATTTTTCCCATAGGATCGTTTCATATCCATTGTTCCCAAAAGCACTTATCCCAAGATCTTCTATATCATGGGTGATTTTGTTCCATAACCCAATATCATGTAAGAGACCATCTTCTTATAACCCCCTATTGTATAGGGATACTTCATGTACATATCTTAGTGCACGTAAATCCACCAATATCCCTTGACAGTTCAAAAATATACATGCATGTAGATAAATTCCATCTCTCATCATTCTTGTACTTCATCTTACTCTTACATACTCAACCATCCTTTTAAAAGCATAATCATCCTATTCAAATCCTTCATGTTAATGTCTATATGCTTATATCATGAGCTGTGACTATAAAATATTGTCCTTGAAAGGAAAACTTCTTTTATGAAAATAACTAGAATTGTTAATGTAAAATAATAAGTAATTAAATAAAAATAAAATTGTAAAATTATGTAAATAAAATGTAATACTCTTAAAACAAAATTTTATAAATTTTATAAACATAAATAATCTAATTAAATAGAAAAATATTTTAAGGAAATAAGGTTTCAGAATTCATAACCTTAATGTTTTCTACATTATAATATAGAATCCATTTCATACACATATATCCATTCAAATAAACATGTAATCATGTAGCAAAATAAATCCAAAATGCTAACTTGAATTTACCTTCCCAAATACATTTTGGCCTTAGCATGGTTTCATTAATTCTTTCATTCTTGGTCGAATCCATGATCTTTTACTTACAACATTTTTGGCCTATTTCTCATAGGCTATTTCTTTAACTACATTACCCATATCTAACAATTAAAAAACATTTGACAATTTCACAAATATAAATTTATATGAAAAGGAAGTCAAAAAGGCACAATCCCACTCATCTGATTATATGAGTTCTCCACTTCATGTATCATATGAGTCTACTCCTAGTATTACATTTGGCCTTTGGCCTAGGCCTATGTACAATTTGACAAGAATTCCATTGAAGAAAACCTAACAAATTAATTATGAAATAAAATGTAAATATGAGATTAATGGAAAACATACATGTGATTTACTTGGTCAATTTTACCTCGAATTTGATTTTCGGATTGAAAACTGTGCTGAAGCTTCTTCATGGAAATGTTTCAGCTTTTGCCACCACCTAACTACACTAGGATTCTAAGACCTCAAGTTTCATGTATTAGGTTTTCTCACATCGGCCAGTCGACCACTCTTTAGGAATTAATTGATCGCATAGTCAACTTGTCACCCTTCCAAACCCATGTTTGAATCTAATCATGTTAACCCTAGGGGATTGTTCCAAAGTTTCCCCCTTATACAATTCATCCTTAAATTTTTCCTTGTGTGCTTTCTATGTTTTAGGGGTTTATCTCTTTCCAATTTGCATGGTTTAACTATTCATTACGTCTTTATTCACTACTTCATGTTCTCAACTGCTTCTTTGCATATGTTCCTCGTTTCTAGCTAATCCTTGATTGTGTCTTCTTTTGCAATCATTTTCATCCTTATCATTGATTTATCTCTTATCCATTTTTCTTTTTATATTGATCTTATTTAGGATGTCATGCCTTCCATCATGCTTTCAATGTGCTACTCTGACCTTTTCTAAACTACTTTGGTATTTTCCAACTCGCTTGAATCTTGTCTTTGATATTTAGTCTCATTGTATCATCTTATCTATACCTTATCTGAAGGCTTTATCATTGCTTCTTTTATTAAATATTAACCTTGCATGCCTAAGTCTTATGCCTTGTTCTCGTCCTCTTTATAACTCCTAATAGCATGATCCTGTCCATTATTCTTTTTCCTATAAAGTATACTAATAGTACTAGATGCTTATTCACATATGCATATATCAAGTCCTTAACACATCATGCTTTTCATTCTTAAGTACTTTCATCATATCATATAGGATAACATTCGTAAACATAAATAAGTGCCTCTCAGGGGTATTTGTAGTAGCTAAGTCATGCCATGCTTCATGTATGTCCCTGGTTGGCAAGTGTACATTCATTCAAGTCTAAATGTCACCCTAGGGTGGTATCAAAACTATCAAATCATGTAAATAAGAAAGGAAATCTCTTATTACTACATAACCCAAAATTAAAGTCTCTCACCCTAGGTGGCATCAAAACAATCAATTGAAAGAAAGTGTAACAATTTCCGAATTGTAAACTAAGCATAAATCATGAATTCTAAATCATAACTCAAGTCTTGATCCGGATCTAGCAATTTTGCATCTTGGATATCTTTTATGTGTTCTTCAAATTAATTCATTCTCTATTCCATCCTTAAATCTAAAGCATGTATTATTTGTTCCATGGCTCCAAGTCTTTGGTCCATCTTTCCTATTTTTGTAGACATGGCTCTAAGGAGCTCATAAGTGTCAATCATAGTTCAATCTTGTGGTGTGCTTCTTTAGGCTTTGGCTAGACAGACTCTATATAAGGGGTTCCTTCTTTATCTATTAAAGGCATGACTTTGTGACTCATTTGAGTTTTTTTTGCCTACCTCACAATCTTGTCTTTGGTACCTATCGACCTCCAATCATTCTATAGCCTAACTCAAAGGACATGTTCATAGAGATGGGATTTGGATGTTACCTTTCAAAGTTTTCCAATTCACATCCAAAGTGAATTAGAATATTTGTAATTTCTAATCCATATGGAAAAGAACTTTAAGCCTTATGTTATGCTATAGCCAACTTGTTCTTATGATAGTCCATGGTATATTGCATCTCCTTCCTCCTTCTAATGGGTTATCAAATTCTGGTATGCACAAGTAACTTCAATCCTTTAAGTTTCCCTTGGTTAGGGATGTTAATGATGAAATAGTGCAGGACTTAAGAATTAAGTGGCAAATCTTCCAGTGTAGTGTGGTTTGGGATGTAAAACTCACTTTTGCTTAAATCACAATTCCCAAAATACCTTATTAACATTCATTCAATAGGACATCCAAACAACATTGGAAGTAAATGGGTGGCAAGGGTAATCCTAGTTCTATATACATTGGTGGTTAGGACTAGAGGGTTAGTTGTGTCTTCTTTAAGGTTTGCATAGAAGTATCAAACAACGACAATGTAAATTAGAGAGGAACAACACATAAATCATAGTCATAACTATGATGCTAGGGTTATAAGATTTCTAGTCTCCTAAGCTTACCATAATATCTAAGACGCATGAAATAGGGTGGATATGTAGTCTTGATTCTTATTCTATAGTCATAATGATCATCTGCATCAATGTCAAAAAATAGGTCTAGATCATGGAATGATCCTAGATCTTCTTCCATAATTTTTAAAATTTGAATTGTCAGGTCCCTTTTAGTAATACAAGAATTTAAAAGAGTGGTAGGCAATTTAAAAGTGCGGAATTCAAATTAGATCTTGCCCTTATCTCATTGGAGACTTATTATATAATCTTTGTTTGTTTATCACTTAAGTTATAATCAAATAATGAATTCTTGTGATTAAAAAGATTCAGTTTTAGCTGAATTTGTAAATTGATATCAACTGAAATAACTAGAACTTAAAATAGAATTAAAGCACAGGATTTTTAAAGTGGTTCAACTTGAATTGAAAATCGCAATTCAAGTTTACTCCACTTGATCTTCCTCAACCAAAAGATCTTTTCAATTAATCACAAAAACATCAAGATTACCAAGCTCCTGAATTGCCAGTTTACAATAAACCACAAGAATTAATAGAGATCCTCCTAACTTAGAAGAATTTAACTCAGGCTCTTCTAAACCTAAGAAAATGCACAAGATTTCACAGGTACTTGCTAACCTATACAAGATTTCTAAATCCCTAGAAATCTCAAAATAAAATCAGGAATTAAAGAAGT
>JANHAO010014255.1:0-15416 GCA_026873985.1 Saraca asoca | reverse complement strand
CTCTTTGTTTTTATTGTGATATCTAAGTTGAATGGATTCATTTGATTTAGATGTTAATATGATTATTGAGATTTTGATAATCACTATTAGAGAGAGGAAGGTATAAACCAAGAAATGCATTGAGATTTTGATAGATTGTTTGTTGGCTGAGTTTTGATTAGACTCATTAATCATTTTAAAGATTCTTATTGTGATTTTAGGCCATAGAATATGATTAACAATTGGATGAATATTTAGTGATCAAGGATTCATTAATCTCAAGTTTAGTTAATTACCTTGGGCTGGTTGGTTTATTTTCTTCTATTTTTGTTTTTGCATGTTAGTTTGTTGTTAGTGTAGTTACTGCCAACCCTCCTTATTTCTAGCTCTTAAGTTAATTGATATCATTCAAAAAATAATCCAAGGGCTCGACCTGGTGTTGCCTTATACTATAAGTAGTTTAGGTAATTCGGTTATAAATTACTAATCTTGATTGGTCTCGACAATCGCTGATTAATGTAACCAACCTTCATCTAAACATAAGTAAGTTTTCTCTCTTCTTAATCTTCCTTTCTCCTTTTTCTACCATCCCATTTTCCTTCTCTAAAATTCTTTCATTCTCTTTCAAAGGAAAGACCATGTTTATCATAATTATGCTAACATCATCGACCTGTAGGCTAGACCCCACAATTCTCTCCCTCTAACTTATGAAGAAGGAGAATTACTTTAACAATGGTTATTTAGAGTCCATGCTAGCCAACCTAGTACGCAACTCAAACTTCTTATGAGATATAATTTTACTCATCATATCAGTCACATTTTCATTGGTGTGAATCTTTTCTAACTTGAACAACTTTTGTTTGATTGCTTGGCGAAGCCAATGATACCTTATGTCAATATGCTATGTGTGAGAGTGATACATAGTGTTCTTACTCATGTCTAAAGCACTTTGACTATCACAGAAATTCATAGACCAATTATGTTTCATTCTTAATTGTTGAAGAAATCTTTGTAACCAAAGCATTTCTTTTCCTACTTCAACTATATTGATATATTTTGCTTCAATTGTAGATAACGCAACACATTTTTGCAATTTGGACTACCAAGATACAACTCCCCCTACAAAAGTAAACAAGAATCCTAAAGCAGACTTTCTACTACCCAGGTTGCCTGCCATATCTACATCTGTATAACCTTCCAAAGGTGGTTATATTGCTCCAAAATGTAAACACATTGTGGAGCTGCCTCGCAGGTGTTTCAAGATCCACTTAATAGCTCCCTAATGGTCTTTATCGGGGTTTGAGAGGAATCTGTTCACAACTCTGACTATATGAGCAATATCTGGTCGGGTACATACCATTGTATAGATCAAACTCCTAGTTGTGGAGGAGTATGGAATTGTTGACATAGCTTTCTTTTCTTTTTTTTTTAGTGGGATAACTCCTTTTGCAATAAATCCTTCCAGTTATTCCTTGTAGATCTCTTCCTCCAAGTTACCATGGAGAAATGTAATCTTTACATCAAGTTGCTCTAATTCAAGATTCCTATTGCCTGCCAATCCCAATATAACTTGAACTGAACTCATCTTTACACCCATTTATTTTTTAGTTCCTTTTTTCCAATAGGAGCTCCATTAACTCATAAGTGTTGTTTTTATGCAAGGAATTCATTTCTTCTTGCATCACTTCGATCCAAGAGTTTTTATCATTATGAGACTGAGCTTCCTAAAAACTTTTCGATTCCCCCTCTTCTATAATTAAAATATGTTCAGAACTGGGATACTTTGTAGATGGCTTGTGGTATCTAGTAGACTTCCTCAGTTGGGGTTCCACCATTTGTGGTTGCTCCTCCTGCTCAGCACCTTTTCCATTTAGTTCTAGTTTTTCCATGGTTAGCTCTTCTAAATCTATCCCATGTTCTGATTCTTGTATTTCCCTTCCTTTAGTGATACCTTTTGATGGAATTCTTGATGGCATTTAATCATCTACACATTTATCTGAAGCTTTATTAGTTGTCTCATTAGCTTTTACTTCATTTATTCCCTTGTGCTTAAAGAACACAACATCTCTGCTTTTGACAACTTTCTCTTCTTCTTTAGATCCCATAATTGATAGTCAAATTCCTCATCACCATATCTAACAAAGTTATAGGAAGTGGCTTTTTCATTCAACTTTGACCTTTATTCCTTTAGCATGTGAATGAATGCTTTGTAGCTAAACACTTTCAAGTAAGAGTAACCAACATCTTTGCATGTCCAAACTCTCTTAGGTATTTCAAAACCCAAAGCAACTAATGGTGATCTATTGATCAGGTAGATCGTAGTATTAATAGCTTCCCCCCAGAATGATTTAGGTAGATTTGCCATTCTAAGCATGCATCAAACTTTCTCCATAATCATTCAATTTATTCTTTTCGTAACACTATTATGTTATGGAATGCTAGGAACTGTCTTCTCATGTCTTACACCATAGTTTGAGTAATATGCCTTAAACTTTCAAGATTTGTACTCTCTTCCATTGTCAGTATAAAGACACTTCAAGGGTAATTTGGTCTTTCTTTCCACCATGGCATAGAACTACTAGAAATACTAGAATACTTGATCTTTTTTTTTTTGTAATAAATATACCCATGTCTTCCTTGTGGCATCATTAGTGAAAGTAACAAAGTATTTGTTACTGCCATAGATTCTATTTTGATGGGACTGCAAATATCAGAGTATACCAACTCTAATTTATATTTCCTTCATTTCAAGTTTTTCTAAAACAAAACTTAATGATGCTTTCCAAATAAACATTGTTCATAAGGGTTTAGTGGTTCATTTGTGGCCAGGAATGAGGGACTACTTAGCCAAAAGTTGTAACCCTTTCTCACTCATGTGCGCCATCCATTTGTGCCATAAGTTTGGTGAAGCATTATCTTCAACTGTAATCAATTATTCTCCATAGATCTTTAAATGTATTTTGTATAGTGAGCAACATAGTTTTCCCCTCGCTACCACTAAATATCTTTTGGTAAGTTTCCCTATACCTTTGCCCATAAAATGCTTATATCCCTCCTTATCTAAAGTGCTTACAGAAAGTAGATTCAATTGTAGGTCAAGAACATACTTCACATTCTTCAATGTCATTGACCAATTGGTTTCTGTGTGCATGCAAACATTATCGATCCCCACAATCTGAGAAGTGCTTTTTTTTTCCTATGTTGATGGATCCTTGGCTTCCAATTTTGTAAGTTGTGAAGTATTCCTTTCTAAGAACACAATGGTACAAGGCCTTGGAATTTATTATCCATTTGACTTTTGATTTGCCAAATGAAAATGTTCTCCTTCATAATCATAAATGAGAGTCACTCCATTATTACAGGTGGAGGCTGTGGCAACTGTGTTATTGTTTGTCTTTTTCTTCCTCTTCTCTTGGTTTAATAGTCTACAGTCTCTTTTCATGTGCTTAGGCTTTTGATAATGATAACACTTCAATTTGTTTCTGGACATAGATCTTCCTCTGGATTTGAATCTTCTACTTTGTTATTTATTTTGATTTTTGCCCCTATTTTCTGCCATAAGGGCTTATGTGTCATTGCCAGTTACATCTTTCAAATGAGTTTCTTCATTGAATATGCTATTCTTCACCATACTCATTGTCATTTTTCTATGAAGTGCTGAGTTGGTTAATGAAATTACTAAAAGATTCCATGATTTAGGAAGGGATCCTAAAAGAATTTTGACTTATGTGTTATCATCCATGCTCTATTTAGTTAATGATAATTGTACTGTTAAGCCTTCAAACTTGTTCAAGTGCTTTACAACTAACTGTCCCTCTTGTAGTTTTAGATTCATTAGTTTTCTTATGATGAAAACTCTTCCTTAAGCATTCTTGTTTTGGTACATGTTTTCAAGATTTTCCCAAAGAGAGTGTGGATCACTTTCTTTGGAAACTTGATTGTAAATTGAAAGATCTAGACACTAGCATATGATAGCTAGTGTTTTCTTTTTCATTTTCTTCCAATATTCATTTGACATTTTTGCTAGTTTGGTTGCATCACCTTTTATTGGTTCATATAAATCTTCATAATAAAGGTGATCTTCCATTATGATTTTTCATAATGAGTAATTTGTTGCATTTAGCCTCACTATAGTTCCAGAATTGCTTTCTATCTTGTTGAATGTATATTGTATATATAAACAATTACAATAAAAAATGAGCAGTTGCAATAACCACAGGTGATAAAACCAACCAATAGTGAAAAAAATTGGGGCACTTTTGCCATACCAAAGGCGATATAACCAGCCAATATAAATTACAGAATAATTTTAACAGTGTGACCTGACTATGATATCGATTATTGGGATCAGAGTACACATGATTAGTGGGAAAATGTAAAAAATCAGAAGAAGATTAATGGACATCAAGAATTTTTACGTGGAAAATCCTCTTTGATATTAAAAGGAAAACTTTTGAAAACATACATGGATTTAATGCATGTTGAAGACTTATTAATAAAAATGAAGATTGGTATATGAATGGGTGGAAATGGTGTCATGCTCATCAATGTATGGCTTAAGGATAACTCTATAAAAGGAGCTTAATTCATTTGGAAAATCAACACCAAGAATAACAAGCAACAAACTTCATCGAAAAAATAGAGTTTTTATTTGTATTTTCTATAAAAGTGAGTTCGGGGGTATCTGATAACAAAATATTTCACTCATTTAATTTTCCTCTCACTTAGCATTTTAAGGTGCAAAATGACTTACTTTCAGCTGTGTTAGTGCATATTTATGATTTAGTGTCAATTGGCATCATAGAAGAAATTATGCATAATTTGGCCATTTTGAGCAATTTCTGTAATTTGGTCATAACTCGAGCTTCACTTGTCCAATTAATGTGATTCTTATCTTGTATGAAAGCTAAGAGATAGCTCTACAAACTTCATGAAGACTCCAAGGCTGAATCACACAATTGGCTATCTGAATTTGGAGTTGAAGTCAAGATCAGAATATTGTCTCGGGCAGCCTGACCTTTATGTACTTATCATGAAATATCTGGAGTTATAAGAGTCTAATTGAGGTCAAACGAAGCCCAAATGGAAGCTAAGACATAATACTACAATTTCATAAAGGCTTCCAGAGCTGAATGGATTATTATGGGCATGAAAAATGAGCTGCAATAGAGAGGTAGAATTGCTGTGAAATGGGCCTCTGCAGAATTGGAGTTTTAAGGCCCCATTTGGCATAGATCTTGATCCCATTGAACCATCTCTTGCTCTAACTCATACTTAACCAGCTAGAGAGCAGTAATTTAGTAGAAAAGCTAGAGAAAGCAGCTTGCAAAATGCACAGCACACAAGAAGAGTGGCAGCAAGCAAAACTAGACTACACTACAGCATAATCATTGCCTACTTAGCTACTTGTAGTTGCCTTTTCTTTTGCCCAGGCAAAGTCCATTTTGGCTGAGCTTTGAGTTCAGTTTTGAAGTAATTTTAGAGTAGTTTTAGCTTAGTTTTCTAGTAGTAGTAGTGTAGGATGTTCTTCTTCATTTTTCTTTATAGTTTTTTGCCTTTAATGGAAGGCTAACTTTGTAATCAGCACAGGGGGTTGATGAACTTGAAGATTTATGTTAAGATCTTGATATTCTATTCTACATTCAATTGGTAGTCATTTTTCCCTATTTCCTCTCTGTTTTGCTATGAATATTTGAGTTAAATGGCTTCAATTGATTTAGATGTTATATCATTGTTACTTAATGATCAATTATAGGAAGAGAATAAGAAAACCAAGCAATGTATTGAGCTTTTGATGTGTTGTTTATTTGACTGAATTTTGACTACTTAGGATAGATTTATTAATCATTCCAAGGCTTCTTGTTATGATTTTCAACAATTAGATGAGCATTTAGTGATCAAGGATACATTAATCTCAAACTAGTTTATTCCCTTGGCTGGTTGATTTATTTATCTCTGTTTAGTTTTTGCATGTTAGTGTAGTTTTAGGATTTAGTTACTGCCAACCGTCCCTTATTTTCAGTTTCTAATTTGATTGATATCATCCTCCAAATGATCCAAGGACTCGATCTAGTATTGCCTATACTGCAAGTAGTTTAGATAACTTTGGTTGTATAAATTTCTAATCTGATCGATCTCGACAATCACATCACATTGAAAAAAAATATGAGAAAATTATAATATTAGGAGTAATAAAATTGTAAGAATTAGATTACAAATCTGTAAGAGAGAGAATGTTGAGTGGAAAGAAAAATATTACAATATTTCTTATACCAATTTTATTATATAGTAAATATTTTTTCATAGCCTAATTCATAGTTTTTTCTCTCTAAGATTAAAGAAGATTTTTCACGTAAAAATTCTTAGTTTCCATTAATCTTCCTCTAGTTTCTACATTTTTCCAGTGCACATATGCACTATAATCCCAACACGGCCAGCCTCCACTCAACCCGATGTTGCCACTTTGGCCAACGACCACCGCCATTGTCTTTAGCCATGGTGAGGTAGTGAGCAGATCAGCTTACAGAGTAGTCTTTTTCCTCTACCATTCTCTTCTTCTATCTTTCCTTTTGTCATTCCTTCATCGCCCTTCTGCTCTCTGTCTTTCTCTGAAAGCCCATTTGCTTTTCTCTCCGGAAAGTTCCAACGCTAGCCAACCTCCATACAGCTTGACCTCGAGCTACTGTCACCTCCATCCAAATGGTCGGTGACAGCTTTAAACTCCAGTAGGGAGCAATTTTAATGATTTTGGGGTATGGCTTTTTCCTAATCATTGTCATCTTTCAATTTTCATCTTTTTTTTTTTTTCTTTTTCGGTTGTGTTGTATTTATTGGTCTTTCTTTGATGTGTGAGTTGTGAAATGGTATTTTACATGTTTCCTTTTCGTGGTTTTACAATTTTTTGGGTCAGATAATTTGGTATTTTAAATTACTTTCAAATGGGGGATAAGAGGGTTCCGTGGCTCTTTACAACAGGGTGGGTTTTGATTTGTTTAATTTAAATTTTTTTATTGAGAGGTTTGAATGTTGAAATCATTGATACAAACCAGAAGTTCTACTTCTCTTTAATCACTTTACTTCCTTGGAAGTTTGATTAGAGATTTGTACTAGAATTATCAATAGGACTTTGGTTCATGTTCTCATCTGCACCGATCAATTGTAACATCAACTAATCTTTTTGGGTTCAGTGGCGATATATATATATATATATATATATATATATTATTGTAGTGCATTTTCTTCTATGATCATTTAAATGTATGGTTTGGTAATGTTCAACAATTAGTTTGTTTGTGTTCTAATCCACACAAAGACTAGACGTTTGTCTTTTGATTATTTCTTTTAGATATGACTTATTTTTTTTTCTACAAATAAGAAAAAGTCTTGAATTTTAAAGAGGTTTGGTATTGCACTCACATTACATGCATAAGAGGCATCAAAGTTAGAGTGGCTGAAGAGAAAGGCTAGAGAAGAGGGGTTTTTCTTTTTTGCCCTTCAATGTATGATGTTTTATATGATTTGAAATACTAATGTTACACAAATAATAGTGTCAATTATTTTAATACAATAAGTCAACTGTCTGCCATAGGTATCAGTTTATATTTACTAGCTCACTGTTTAGTTTATAGTTATTTTATGAGAATAAATGATTTTGAATGATTATACGTCTTTAAAAATGTGTTAAATTTCTTTATTTTTTATTAATGCACTCTTTATTTTCTTCCTTTCTTTGTATCCCGTGAATTGTATGATCCAGAATTTCTACTTTTTTTTTTAATGCCTGTGAAAGGTTATAGGGAAAATCTAACAATAAGACAAAGAAAAAAGAGGGCAATAGTAGTGTTCTAGAAAGGTACAAAACGTTAATTTGGATGGTTTTGGCAGCCCAAAAATTTATTTTGAGTAATCTACGATAGAAAAGAAGTAATTGAATAATCAACAAAATATGGTATTCTAGAAAGGCCCAAAACATTAATTTGGATGATCAATAAGTTTTGGTGTTCGCCACTATATACCACTTTATACTGTGGCAATAGTTTTTTTGATAGCCATACCTTTTCAAAAATATATATTTGAAAAAAATTACTTAATTATAATTTTAATCCCTCTGAAATTGAAATTGGATGATTTTGTTCTTTTTAATTCAAAAATCTCAATTTTAATTGTGTAATTCAAAATTTGTATTTGGTTAGTTTTTACGAGAGATTACTTAGGTGGTATTATATTTAACTGAGTGTTTGCCAAGTAAGAAACCATAAGCCTCATACTAACAAGAAATTAGAGCTGACAAAACGGGCCGGGCCGACCCAACCCGCCCTGATCTGTCTCAACTCACAATCCAAACGGGGCAGGCTCAGAAACCCACTTCTAAACGGGCCAGTAAAACCTTAACCCAACCCAACCCATTTACATGGTGGGGTGGGCCAACCCGCCAGCCCAACCTATTTTGATAGCTATAATTCAAATAAAATTGTCAAAAAAGGCCAGGCCAGGCCAGCCCGACTCACCTTAACCCGCAACCCAAACAGGGCGGGTTCAGAAACCCGCTTCTAAACGGACCAGTAAAACTTCAACCCAACCCAACCCATTTGCATGGTGGGGCGGGCCAACCCGACGGGCCCAACCCGCTTTGACAGCTCTACAAGAAACCAACTTTAACGGAGTTCTATGAAAAAAAGCTTCACTTTTCCCATGACATTGAACAATATATGCAAAAAAAGTTGTTAAAACCATAAATTGCTTCAAAACTTGATTAATAAAATCTACATTATTTTTTTGGGCAAACTTAACAAAACAAGGACATTAGACTACTAATCTACATAGTCAATCTGATAGTGAAAACAAACAAACAATAACAAACAAAATTCCAATAAAAAGGAAAGTGATGAAGATAATAAATTAAAATCATTGCAAAATCTCAAATATTTTCAATTAATAAAGGATATTAGTAAAAAAAAAGAAGAAGAAATTAATAGAGGGAGATCGATGTACAAGATGAGAAGATGAGTATATCTTATTGATGAGAGAGAGAGAGAGAGAGAGAGAGAGAGAGAGAGAGAGAGAGAGTTTGTTTGTCACTGGATGTAATACGTTTTAAAAAAATTTAATTAAATAAATGCTTTTTAAAAAAATCTAAAAAGGTGAATTTGAAAATTTTAAAAATTTCAAAACTATAAATTTGAGATATGAACTATCTAGAAATAGCATAAATAAATTATATAAATTTTAGGAATTTTCAGAAGATCGAATTTTCCACTTTGAATGCTTATAAAATAAAATTCATGTTTTAGGATTTAATTTTTGAAAAATTTTGGAGAGTTCTAAATTAAGGCTATAGGTACCCAACGAGTGGAAACTTATAGTTTTGATAAAGGTAATTAATTTCATTAATTTGTGTTATAATTTTATAGCCATTAACGATCGATGAGTATGTTAAATATGGATTCAAAGTTAAGGAAATAGGAAAGGTTTTTAAAAGAAAATTTTGTCCACTTGAAGTCAAAAGTCAAATTAACATAAATTTTTCCATTTTGCCCTTAATAAGGTCAGTTTTTTCCCCTTGTTCTGACCATTTTCAGTTGCACCCATACATCACTTCATCTTCACTAAGTAAGCTTCACTTTCTCTCTATATCTCTCTCTTCAAGTAAGCATTCAATCCTTCATGTTAATTTCTTATATCTTTAATGTTGATTCCTTTTTTCTTCCTCTTTAATTAGATACCAAATTCTTGTTGATTGACTAAGTATAATCTAAGTTATAAATTTTTGAATCCAAGTCATTATTTATTTTATTATTCAACCCATGAACCCACATGATTTTCTGATGTTTTTAGAGCCTGAATCTTTTATTTCTAGCTTGGTTCTATGGAGTGAAATCATAATCTAATAGTAGTTGATTATTTGATGAAAGAAAAACATTGAAAAATTCAAGAAGCTAACATACTCTTCTTTCTTGTTCTTGACAAGCATTAAAGATCTTTGTTAGATTAATAGTGATCTTTAGTTTCCAATCTTTGGTGAGTGATTCTTACCTATCTTATGAATTATAAAGTGATTATTTGATTATGATCTACCGAATGTTTATGTAAGTTAAAGAAAATGGGTATTTGTAATTGTTAGCAAAGTTTGAGCTTGATTGCACTTGTTGATATAAATTTGGTTTCATATCTAGAAAAATTGGAATTTATGCTTGTTGGATAATTTTCCCCCCTTTGGTTGCTCTTTTTCTACATTTCTAGAGCTCACAAGTTGAATTGTAATATTTTACATTAATCTTATGATCATGCTCGTAGAAATTGAGTTGTATTGTATCTTGCGATTCGAATAAAAACTTTTAGCTAAATTCCTATGATTTGAATCAAACCTCCCCTACCCTGTTTCATGATTCTAATTACGATTTTGATCGCATTCATATTTTGGCTTGTTGAAAGTTTGTAGTTTTGGATGACCAGACTTGTATTTTGCACTGAATCCTTGTAAGTTGAATCATAACCCTCTTATTTGATCCCTACTATTCTAATTACAATTTTACTCAAATTTCAAACATGATCATGCTCATGATTTTAATCACACCTCTAGATTTATACACCCTTTTTAGCTTAAATTCATTTATCTCTTAGACAATTCTCATCTCCTTAACCAAAACTCATATAGACCTCAACCAAATGCTAATATTATTATCAATAAGTTCTAAATGAGTAAATCATAAGTCGATATCAATCAATCTATTTTTTGTATATCTATATTGAGGCTATGGCAACAACCTTGAAAATTATGATGATAATTTGACAAGGAATGTGTGGTTGTGATTGTGATGGAATGTGAATTATGTGACATAATTGTTATGAGATATGATATTGTTGAAACCTTGAAATTTACCCTTGAAATATAGGATGATGAAAGATGATAATGAGATGTGATTGTAATGATGAAATTAGGTATATGAATTGGATCTTGGATCTGTGTGTTTTGATATGGAATGAGGGATAAGGTAGAACATGGAGAAATAAGGTTGGTGATTGTGCAGGATTAGGCTAGAAAAGAGTAACAAGGAAAATTTTGATTGTTATTATTTATTTTGCTCGTTACTTAAATTGTTATTTTGAGAAATATTAAATGAGTTACAAAGTGACTTGACAAGTGGTGATGGAGTATGAAATATGATTATATGGCTATGATGTACACATGTATTGTCCTCATTGAGAAATTCATAAGTTAGGTATGAATTTATCTTATTGAGCCCTAGATCCATTCTTTTATGGACTATTTTTCAGATACTCAAGAAATCACAAGCATTCCTTCTCTAAAAAGTAAGAATGAATAATAACCCAATGGAGATCACCATCAATGTTTTCACCACTATTATTGAGAGTCCTCTAGGAGTATATCAGATTAAGATCCATTATATTGCCATTTTAAATCTAATAAGTTGCAAGATGTTACATGAAGTTGAGATTATTCCATTTGTACCCCCCGAATATCCTTTTGATGATGGCCATAGGGTGGTATGATCCTTAGGGCTTAACCATCCATCTATAAATATTTTGCTAACCTTTTTAAAAATCTGTACATAGAATGGCCATAGGATACCCTAAGGCTTAGTTAGTTTAACCTATGCTTGGTTTTGTGATAAGAGATAAGTTAATTTAACTTTTTGATTACTTTGCCCTTAAGGAGATATAAGGGGTGGAATAGGGTTTTCCTCTAAGCTGGTTAGTGATTAATATAGACTTTTGGAGACATGTAGCAAAATGGTGAACTAATGTTTAAAAGGGCATGTACCTATTGGGTAATGCCTTTGTACATAATATAAATATGTCTATATTCCAATGTGTCTATCCTTTTTTTTACAAGCTTATTAATTCTCAACCAACCAATAAAGATTGAGTGAACGTGATGTGAAAGTATTAATGTGATTATGAGTAGGAGAGGATAAAGGAGATAGTAGTGATAGGTTGAACACTAGTGATTATCAATTTGTAATTAATATTCATGTCGATCAAGGCCAAGAATCTAGGTTGTGACATGTTTGGTATCAGGGCAAAAGTTTAGGTTAAATCTATGAGTATAGGCCTGCATGTAAAGTTGTTTAGAGTCATGTATTGGTGGTAGTTTCATCAAGTGTTAATAAGAATCATACCAATAAGACATATGCACCCGGAAGCATGTATTGCTAATACCATTCATGTTGACCTTGTGAAATATGTGTCCATATTAACAATGTTAGATTAGAACCTTTGTATATCTTAAGAATCCGATTAATTTTATCATGTAGACTATGGTGAGAATTAGAAGATAGGAAGGTCAAGAGTCTAAATTTGGTGATGGAGGATCATCCATTAGATGAAACATCCTACATTGTGAAATCAGCGACAACCCTGAAGTCCCTTAATCGGTAAAAAACTTAGTCTAGCAAGTAGTGGATCGCCTAATACACGTGTTAATGCAAACCTAGAATCTAGGCTAGAATAGAGAGCCTAATAGGAACTGGCAAAATGAAAGAACTCAAATCTCTCTTGCTATAAGTGAACAAGAAAATAAATTAATAATCATTCATGAGTTTTTAAAATTGAAACCACCTTGACATATCAGAAAAGATCCTTATGTAGACCCATATCAATTTCTTGATTAAATTGATAGATATGTTACGATGTTGCAGTGTCTTAAACTCTTATTAATAAAATTGGTAGGGTATTAGTTAGATGATTTGGTGCATTATTGGTACGTAGGAGCTAGTGAGGGGCAAGCTGTTGATACCAAACCATTAACTTAGGTGATGTTCCAAGAAACTTTCACTAACTGATTTCTTCTTTCTAGTGTCTGACAAGTGAATGCCTAGAACTTTGGAAATTTGATACAAGAAAACTTGCCTGTGAGTGAATATGATGCCTAGTTTACTCGATTTTTGCAATATGCTATTCACTTGATTCCTAATGAGACCATGAAGGTAGAAAGGTTTGTTCAGGGGCTTCGTGATTGCTACTTTGATTGTGTCAAAGTTGACTCAGACATGACATACTAGCATGTCATGAATCAAGCCTTGCGAGTCGAAGTGATGTGCAAGGAGCACCGTGAAAGGGAAGTGTCCCTGAGCAATAAGAAAAAAGCATGTTTAAGGAAGCTAATCTTGCACCTAGTGGAAGACCAACTCAAATTTGTCAGACACTGTCAAGGAGGTGGAAAAGGAATTTTACTAGACCACTCTGGTCCCAAGATTCAATTGTGAGAAGAAATATGGGAGGTGAATTAGTTTCAACTACTTTTGTTCCATTCCTTAGAAGAAATACACCTTAGAGTCAGGGGAATTTTAATGCTAACATGCTGTGATGTAAGGTTTGTAATACAAATCATTATAGATTGTGTAGAAGGGATCTAAGGGGATGTTTTTGATGTGGACAACCTGACATAGAGTGAGAGAATATCCTGTGAATATGAGTACTTCAGGATCTAGTACAAATTATCAAGCTTAACCTCAAGTTAGCCAATAACACATTCTACAGCTTCAATAAGACCACTAGCTATGTTTGGCAGGAGTGATGGCATAGGCAATTGAGGGAGAAACCCTAATAAAGCTACAATGAGACTCTATAATCTAACCAGACAAGAGGCCTAAGCATTAAATGTCGTAGTTTGAAGTATTTTGAAAATATATGATTTGCCAGCTTGGGTATTGTTTGACCCTAGAGCTACTTGCTTTTTCTTGCAAAAAAAAAAAAATTGCTATTTCATTAAACAAACCTGGTAAGCTGATGGAATCACCATTAATAATAATGACTCCAGTTGGCAAGACCCTTTTAGCCGAATGTTTGTTCAGAGATTATGCCATGCTGATAAGAGATAAGCAAATATATACAAACCTAGTTGTATTAGATATGGTTGATTACAATGTAATTCTAGGTATGGATTGCTCAATCTCGTGTGTGCATGAATTATTTTGATAAGATGGTTACATTCCATGTAAACGAATCTTCTCCCGTAGTGTTTTAAGGAGAACGGGTAGTTGAGATAACTAGTTTGATTTCTAATGTGTAAGCTTGGAAATTGCTAAAAAAAGGGTACACAACTTATTTAGCTGTGGTGAAAGACATAAAGCCATCTGGTCCAAATTCAAGTCAGGTCTTGGTGATATGTGAGTTCCTCAACATTTTTTTTTGATGATTTACTTAGATTACCATTGAATAAGAAAACTGAGTTTACAATTGATCTAGTACCTGGCACTGAACCTATTTCTATCCTTCCTTACTATATGACACCAATAGAGTTAAAAGAGTTGAAAACTTAACTACAAGAATTGATTGATAAGGGCTTCATTTGCCCTGAGTATTTCATTGTGGGGAGCATTCGTGCTCTTTGTTAGAAAGAAAGATGGAACACTATGATTATGTATCGATTATCATCAATTAAATATTCCAAAAGTGAGGAAGAACATGATTAACAGCTGAGGATGGTGGTATTGATTCTATGGGAGCATAATCTTTATGTGAAATTTTCTAAATGTGAATTTTGGGTGACTAATGTCAAGTTTCTCAGTCATGTAGTATTGTAAGAAGGGATACAAGTTGATAATCAAAAAGTGGAAGCAGTAAAGAATTGGCCAGGCTTATGATGGTAACAAAAATCCAAAGTTTCTTGGGATTAGCTAGATATTATTGAAAATTTGTCAAAGATTTCTCCAAGATTTCTACATCATTGATTAAGTTAAATCAAAAGGGAGTGTGATTTGAAAGGATTCCTACATATGAAGAAAGCTTTCGAAAGCTAAAAAGATGCTTGACAACATCTCTTGTATTAGCATTGCCATCTGGATAAGGCGGTTATGTAGTGCATTGTGATGTTGCATGAATTGGACTTGGATGTGTGTTAATGCGAAATGGAAGAGTAATTGCATATGTGTCGCGACAATTGAAGAAACATGAGTAGAATTATCCTACTTATGATCTGGAGATAGCATGCCATTAATGATCATTTTGGATCATGGTACTCAATTTACTTCTCACTTTTGGTAATCATTTCAACAAGTGTTGAGTACTCAATTGCTATTTAGTACGATTTTTCACTTGCAAACAGATGGTCAATTGGAGCAAATGATCTACATTCTAGAAGACATGCTTTAAGCATGAGTGGTGGAAGATATTCTTATAATAGACATTATTGAAAAGATGCAACTAATTTGTGATCGAATGGAGGTGACTCAAGATTGGTAGAAATTGTTAGCCTTAGAGTGAAAATTGCGAGTTTTGAAAAATTATATGACTTAGACACTCTAAACTATACGTTAATTTTAATGTTAAAAAACAAATTTTGAAAAAACAAATTTTAAACATTTATATTTGATTTTTGTTTCATCATTTACTATAAGTTGCTACTAATTTTTATTTGATTTCAGGTTATATGAAGATAAACAAGACTTAGATGCAAATGAAAGAAGATTATTTGT
>JANHAO010014254.1:0-15488 GCA_026873985.1 Saraca asoca | reverse complement strand
TTATTTCTTTTCTATTTCTTATTACTTGTTCTTTTCTCAATAAAATTTGGATAGTTGAGTTGTAAAGATTTTAGTAATTAATATTGATTTCTTTGTGGGATCGACCCGTATTTGCCGGTACTAGCTACAAATATGCTGTGCAATTGTGGAATTTTATAACACCAATTTGTCTGAAGGTTCGAGTGAGTATACAAGTTTTGACTTTTTTGCTCACTTGAAACATCAAGAAGATGTTAAACAAGTAGCATGTGTGATGCTTGTTTTAATGTCTCCTAAGCTTCAGAAGCAGCATGAAAATATGACTCCCTTTAAGATGATTATGCATTTGTTAGAGAGATACCAAGTATCTTGTTTATTGTTTAACTGCAAGATGACCAAGGTATTATCGATTATAACTCATGTGCTAAAGATGATTGGGTTAATAGAGAGATTAGTCTAGCTTGGCTATGTGATTGACAATGTTTATGCAATGAACATCATATTGCATTCCCTTTTTAAGTCATGTGGGTAGCTTGTCATGAATTTTTTCATGAATAAGATAAAGATCTTTCTTGTAAAGTTGCTCAACATGATTAAGATTATCAAAATGAATTTTCAAGAAGAAGTTGTTTGTATTGATGGTCAGTACCTTTTCTAAGCCCAAGAAGGGAAAGATAAAGAGTTTTAAGGCTAAGGTTGACATTAAGAAACCTAAAGAAGGTGTATAGAAGAAGAAAGAGAGTGCTCCTAAAGGCATTTGCTATCATTGTAGAGTTGAAGACCATTAAAAATGAAATTATAAAGCTTATCTCAAGATAATGAAGTAGAATAATCTTAGAGAAACTTTTACTTAAGGTATCCTTGTGATAGAGATAAACTTGTCTTATGGTTTTACTGATTCTTGGGTATTAGATATCAGTTGTGGCTCACATATTTGTAATGATATGCGGAGACTAATAAATAGTAGAAAGCTATCAAAATGTGGAGTGGATTTGTGTGTTGACAATAGTTGTAATGACATGGATATTACATATATTAACATATTTAATAAACATGATGTTTTGACTTCTTTATCAATTTGGTTCTCATATATATACATATATATATATGTTTTGATATATGTATGCTATATTCGATAAAGTTCTTGAGATATAATTGTGTAAGAATAAATGACAACTACGATTGTAATTATTAGGTAATTTATATATATAATTATATTTCAAAATATCCTTAGTTATTGAATAATTGAGAAAGTAGGATCTCAATTATTCATGAGTAAATTAGCTTATGTCATTTGACATTCTTCTAGAAGAATGCAGTGATCTCAAACACTATATATATGTTGATATCTGGATGAGGCATATGGGTTTACATAATGGAACATGAGACTATATAGACCTACCATGAGAAACCACTTGGAATGTTACCATGTGTCAATGGACTTCTCATGTGAAAGGTTGTGTAAGTGATCCTTAGACTTAAGATCAACATAGTTTTTTATGTATGGAGTCATGTACTTTGATTTTATTCTAGGCTTGCACTTTTAAAGAGTAGATATGAATAATTTTAGATATACCATAAAGTACATAAAAGTAATGATTGATCAAGAAAGAATTCATCCTCCTTGGTAACAAGGAAATATATTCAAAAGATGTTTTAACATTTGTGTTATGATCAAAATTGATGATACATAAAAGGAGTTTTATGTATAATCAATTATCGATACATAAAAGAAGTTAAATATATATATATATGAACTATTATGAGATAGCACATACTTAAACATATACTTATAATTGAACATTTAAATGAGTGTTGACACTTGAACCATGCCTTAAGTCTAAACTGAATATCAATAGATAAGGGGATTGAATTACATACTAACACGTTATGACAAAAGGTTTTGATTTTCATAAATTTATTCTTGACATTTAGTTGGTCATGATACTTTGTTAGAAGCCAATCATGATCTATGAAGTTATTTGAACAATTGTAATAAATTGTATTTGAATTAAAAGGAGTTTTAATTCAATTAAGCTTATAGAAGCTTGTAAATAAATTTATTGCCAACATACATGGAAATGTAATGGGTCATATACAATCGAATCTCTTTGATCTAAAGTCAAAGGAAAAGTTAGAATGCAAAATGTTGTAAATTCAATAGTTCAATTAGTGAACACCCTTGAAATTTGAAATGATTAATTAAGTATTTTAATATGATTAGAAGCATTAATTGATCAATTATTTAATTATTCTAATAGAGATTACCATTATTATATAACAGTAAATTTTCAGTATTAATATTTGAATGTTGTAAAACATTCATGTTAATTCTGGAGGAGATTATAAGTGAAGGAATGGTTCCTTACTTAGGAAGTTATTTTAATGAATTAAAAAAAAGGTTTAAGAATGATTACGTAAGAGATTTATGATTTTGGACTCATAAAAATGTGTTTGGACTCATTAAAAATATAATAAAGGAAAGAAAATAATAAAAGAGCTTGATATACTCAGGGCAGTTATGGTCATAGTAGGAGGTTTTGCTAGAGGAGGAATCCCTAATAATGCTAGAAAATGACACTTAAGGTCAGCTATGGCAATAAAGAATAAAAAGTCAAAAGCATATCATCAAAAGGAGAGTCGATCATTTCATTTTTAGAGGATGACTAAACTTTAGACTTTGATAAAGAACATGATGATTAATTTTAAAGGATCTTGATAGACTAAGGTAGTTCAACAGATATCCTATATGGTCATACAGCTACTAATGTTTAAATCTCAAAATTTGACCTCAAGCCCTTGTTAACTGTAGATTGAAACTTATGTAGAAAATTAGAATATCAAGTAAATAATTAGTAAGTGGATGATATCTTCTTTACATGTAGCACCCAATGGGACAACGTAAGTTATTAGAGAGACAATTTTTTTTTTTTGTGATGGCTTCAGAAAGAATCACTGTGTAAAGTGGTTAGGGGGATCTAACCCTAGTAGAATAGAAATCCTCATTAGACTTCCCCTAGTAGAATAGAAATCCTCACTAGGCTCACCCATCAAGAGCCTAGTAGGTTATTGGGTCTACACTTTGTTGTAGAACACATAAGCTTAGTAGGCATTTTTTGTCCACAAATAAAAGATCACAGAATTGGACATTATACAAAACACTTTAAGGTTAAATTTAGCCTATTTTGTAAAACAAATAGAAAAACTAAATTAATGATAGTCTAATAAAAAAATATTCCAACATTTTCATACTTGGACAATATTAATTATAATTAGTTGAATTTTATAAAAAAATTTATTTTTAAAATGACTCTTGAACTGAGGATTAATTTTAAATATATCTAACCACAATTTTTAAAAACACACTACCTAGGAGAAAAAGCCCGAAAATTTGACTTAGCCCTATGTCGCTAATGATACTGAATCATGGTGGTAATTGCATTCTTTACTAATTTAAGACTTTCCATAGTTACAAAATACCATAAACTACAGGAACTTAATCACTGAGGTGATAAAGTAGCATGAAAGATAGCATCAAAACTATGATCAAATCATGTTCATTTTTCATGTTAGTCCTCAATGATTTCTCAACAAACAAATAAACATAGTATGGCATGAGAAATTGACTGGTAATTTCTAAAGTCAAAATGTCTTATAAATCCCCTTATGGTGTCAATTTAGAGACTTCTAATCAAATTTTGGAACTAACGATTGACATCGAGTCTTAATCCCTATAAAAGAAAGTAATAATTTTGGTACATTGTAATTAGATGATGCATCATCAATAAGGTAAATATAAGTTTCATTTCAATACCATAATCAATGTGCCAATATTAATAAACATAAACATATGTCAAGATATAAGAAAAGAGGACATATATAAAAATCAAGATTACATAAAAACAAGTCATACATAAGCAAATGACTCCTACTAACCAAAGACATCAAAAGAACCACAATTCCAATGTTCTTGACATGTTTATGAAAAATTATGGGCCTAAGTCCTTTAGTTAAGGGATTACCCAACATGACATTTGTCTAAATATGCTCTACCATTATGTCCTCTTTCTAGAGACCTCTAACTATGAGGTATTTCAACTCCAAATGCTTAGATTCATTGGAACTCTTATTGTTTTTAGTGAAAAATATCATGATACTATTGTCACAATAAAGCTTCAGTTGTTTGGCGATAGAATCAATGACTTAGAGCTGTAAAATAAGGCTTCTTATCCATTTAGCTTGAGAAACAGCACATAGCAAGTAACAAACTCTATTTGCATGGTGGAATAAGGTATTAAGGTTTTGATGTGATTTCCTATGGATCTATTTCCAATTCAGCAATTTCAGCACCAAAATTGAAAAAGAAAAGAAGAACGTTCACACCACACTCTAGAAAGATAGAAGGAGAGTAATAAGTGATGAAGATTGATGCCACAAAGAGGAAACTCTTTGATAAGTCTTCAAGTTCTAATAAAAACCCTAGGAGAGCATTTACCGAAAGAAGAACACTCTTCAATTCTCAATTTATTGAATTTGAATAGTGAGGGAAACATGCCTCACCTTATAATAATTAGGCTCAATTATGGGCTGGGTTACAAGTCTTAAACAATCCCAACTAAATACCTATCCAAATAACTAAATAAACAAGCTAATTAGGTCCAAGACATGGCCAACTAATTAGCCAAATAAGTTGGCTAAAACATAACATCCAGTTGGCCAAAAATATTAGCTACAACATAGCCCAAAAGTAAGACAAACTGAAGTCTTAATTCCATCAATAAAAATAAGGAAAATAAGAGGGTCAAATAGACCCAAAACAAAGCCAAAAAGGTCTCAAAGGTGGCCTAAAAAATAACATAAAATAATAGCCTAAACATTGTGATAAGGTCAATTCTAGACAAAAAATCTCAGGCAAATTGATGGTAAATTTTAAGACTCCAAATGGCAAAATTGGGCTTTAGCCTTAATATGAAAGTTGTAGAAATTTCTCTTAGCTTTTCAACACATAAAGATCGACTTGATTTGACATTTGGAGCTCAAGTTATAGCCCGAAACCTAAAACAATGTCAGAATCCCAACATTAAGCAATTAATTTAATTAAGTTCTAAATTATGACCAAATCACAAAACAAGACCAATTTACCAAATTAAACTTGATTAATATCCTAAGAGGTAGAGTATAAAAGGAAATAAGTGTGAAAATATTTTTTGCTCATTAATCCCTTGAGAGGTCCCTTGAATTTTCATCATTCCCCCTTTCTTTAAAAGAATTCATCCTTGAATCTTTATGACCTTTGCCACAATCTCTTCCACTTGTTTATATGCTGGCCTGTTGGGTTTAGGAGCTCTAAGAATGAAATCAATTGGTCCTTAATCCCTTTTGATGGTGGCAAACCATGGGGTACATCCTTGGGGAATGCCTGTTGACATTCCTGCAAAATAGACTTAATGGCACTAGGCAAATAATTAGTTTCATGTTCATCATTCAAAACAACACCTTTGCACACAAGAACTGGCATAGGACTATTACAATATAAAGCTTGCCTAACATCACTAGCCTTGGCAAAATTACCCTACTTCTTTTTTTTTCTCTCAACTTTTTTTACCACTTTTTTTTTCTTTTTCTTCACTCTTTCTTTTTTTTTTCTTCACTCTTTTTCTTCTCTTTTTTTTTATTTGATCCTCTAAGATTTGCTTAGGGGTGAGGGGTACAATATTAATAGCTTTGTTGTTCTTCTTGAAGCTATATTAGTTTAGGTAGCCATCATGTATGACATGTCTATCAAATTGCTATGGCATAGTAAGTAAAATATGAACAACTTGCATAGGAACAACATCACATAAAATTTCATCTTTACACCTCCATATAGAGAATGAAACTAGCACTTGAGTTAAGATCTTTACTTCCCTACTTTCATTCAACCATCGAAGTTTGTAAGGAGTAGGATCAACTCGGTAGGCAAGGCTAACTTTTCAATCAAAATTGTGCTAGCAACATTTGTACAACTTCCCCCATCAATAATCACATTGCATACCTTCTCCATGACATGGCATCTAGTGTGGAAGATGTTCTCTCTTTGCTCTTCATTATCCTTCTTGGTTTGAGTACTTAAGGTTTTTCTGACCACTAGCATTTCTCCTTTAACTACCATATCACAAATATCATTACTTTCTTCACTAATTGACTTAGAGTTTTTCTCCTTTTTTTGTTTCTCACTAGCCGATTCCACTTCCCCATTGGCTTTCAATGTCATGACCCTTGTAGGGATATTCAGGTTGAAGGTAGCTCGCAAGTCGAGGAAAAAGTTACAGCGGGGTCTAAAGAGCAAATGACAGAAGACTTGCTCATGCCTTTCGCCAATTCTCTGACCCCTCAAGACTCATCTTGGCCTCCGACCTCTCCATAGGTCACAGCACTATGTCTCTGCCTTGCATTTTTATTTTTGAATACTTTGACTGTACTCTGGCTAGACAAATTGTTTGTAATTAAAGTAGTTGTTTTTCAATGAACCTATTTGAGCTACTTACTCTGAATTGAGTCCGTTTAACTTTGTTATTCATTTTGGTTAGTTAATCTTCCAAACTTTTCCTAAGTCAAATACTTGAATACTTTGTTAGCAAACTATGGCTTCATTCTTGGATGCTAGGTCAGTCGGTAGTGGCCCTTGTAGTTCCTAAGATAGCTGATCGAGTCGATAACCTAAATATTTAATAAGCTAGTTATGAACTATGTCAAGTTGAATACCTAGTAGATCACATATTGTCAACACAGATGGGCCTCTAGAGATTGCACATTGTTAACATGGATGGACCTCGACAAATTGCACATTATTAACATAAATGGTTAGTCACACATTGTTAACATGGATGGACCTTAACAGGTTGCACATTATTAACATGGATGGACTATCATACATTGTTAACATGGATGGACTATTGCTCATTGTTGACATGGATGGATCTCGATAGATCGCACATTGTTAACATTGATAGACTATCACACATTGTTGACATGGATGGATCTCGACAGATCACACATTGTTAACATGGATGGATAGTTGCACATTGTTAACATGGATGGACTTTAGTAGGTTACACATTGTTAACATTGATGGACCGTCACACATTGCTAATATGGATGGACCTTTGCTGGCAAATTACTACCTCTCTAGCCTTCCAAAATGGTTAGTCGGGTTGTTAGCTTGAGCATAGCTAAACCAAGTATTGGTCAAATTATTCTAAGATCAGCTTGCTTTATAAGTAACATTTTGAAAATACATAGGAGAATTTCCAATAAATATTAGACTGAAGGAGATAACTTTGGGCCTCTTTATTGAGATTTAAATAATGATATAGAATTACAGAGCTGAGCTTGCTTTTATTGATAATATGGTTGAAGATGCTTGGCATTCCAAGCTCAAGGTACTTCAGCCCCATTTACATTTGATAAGCGATAAGCTCCATTTCCTAAATTCTCCTTTATTATGTACAGGCCCTCCTAGTTTGGACCTAGTGTCTTATCATTGGCCTTGCAAGCTCTTGGTAAAATGAGGCACAACATGAGATTGCCTGCTCTGTAGTTTCAAACCAGGACCTTTCGATTATAACATCTCACAACTCGTTGCTAATAGGTCATGATCCTGAGGTGAGCTATATCCCTTGTTTCTTTGGTAAGGACAAGATCCATAGCGAGCAGTTGGTTATTATTCTCTAGATTGAAAGTGGCCCTTTGATGTGAAGTTAATTCAAATTTTGTTAGCATCATAGCTTTGGATCCATTAACCATTGAAAAGGGGGTCTCTCCTGTGGTGCTACGAGCTGCCAGAGTACTTTTGGCAGCTCATCCATCCATGCTTCCTTTATGGCCCCTAGTTTTGCCTTCAAGATCTATTTGATGATCTTATTTATGGCTTCAACTTGTCCATTGGCTTGAGGATGGTCTATTATCAAGAAAATCTTTACAATCTCGAGGTTATTGTAGAACCTGATGAACTACTCACTGCTGAATTCCATCCCGTTATCGGTTACAATCTGTTAAGGAACCCTAAACTTGCAAATAATATTATTCCAAATGATTTTTTTTTTAATTTTTGATAGGGAAATCTTTGCCAATTCTTTCACCTCTGCCCACTTTGTGAAATAGTCAACAGCCACTATCACATGTTTGTAGCTCCTATGGCTTATTGGAAGAGGTCCAATCAAGTCGATCCTCTAAATTGCAAAGGGCTAGTGGCTGACCATTTGTTGAAGATAGGCTAGTGGAGCTTATGGAACCTTAGCAAACCTTTGGCATATGTCACATCTTTTGACAAGGACGATCGTGTCTTGCTTCATGGTTGGCTAATAAAACCCTTGTCGAAGTGCTTTTGGAGCTAGAGATAGCCCCCTAGTGTGGTTTCCACAGTGAGCAGTGTGGATTTCCTTAAGGACAGTGTCACAATTAGGGCCATCAATGCACCTGAGGAGTGGAGCCAAAAACCCCTCTTATAGAGCATGTCATCGATAATGCAGTATCTAATAGCTCGAGCTCGTACACGACATGATTCCAATTTATCCTTTGGCATCCTGTCGCCTCATAGATACTCCAAGATTAGACTTATCCATGAGTTTTGTGCCATAACAGTTGACATCATTATGTCTTTCTGCTCAATGCTTGGTGATGGAAGAAATTCCACTGGAATTGCCCCTAGGAAGTCTGTGTCTTTGTACTCACGGGATCTGATTGACCTCATACCTCTGAAAATTATTGCTCTTGAACTTTTTGAAGGTAGATAGCCATCTTTGACCCCTTTGTTTGATACTTGCCCTTTATGTGATAGATAATAATCTGAGAGTCACTAAATATCATCAAGTTTTTAGCTCATACCTCCCTTTCCAAGCAGAGTCTTGTGAGTAATGCTTCAAATTTTACTTCATTATTGGTTGCTTGAAATCCAAATCTTAGTGCAGAGAGGATTTTGTGTCCCTCTGGGCTAATTAGAAGTATTCTAGCCCCTACCTTCTACTTGCACGAAGACCCATCTACAAAAATTCCCAATATGGACCTTTTGAGGTCTCCACTTCTTCTCCTGTAGGTCCTACAAATTCTATAATAAAGTCTATCAAGGCTTGCCCTTTGATTGCTGGCCTTGGCTTATAATAGATATCGAACTGGGCTAGCTCAATAGCCCACTTAAGCAGGTAACTTGAGGTGTTAGTCTTCTACAAAGTCTGTCTCAGTGGGAACTGGGTGAGCACCTCAATAGTGTGTGCCTAAAAGTAAGGGCATAATTGATTCATTTATGTGTTTAGTAACTTTTTGCTCATGTAATAGATTGGGAGTTATGCTCTACCTTCTTCCCGAACTAAGGTTGCACTAAGAGCGTGCTGGGATACTTCTAGGTAAAGAATGAGCTTCTTGCCTTCTTTCAGTTTAGATAGTAATGGAGCTTGACCCATATATATTCTTTCAAGTGTTGAAAAGTGGATTCACATTCCTCAGCCCACTCAAATTGTTTGGCCTTTTTCAATACGTTAAAGAATGAGATGCATTTGTTTGTTGCCTTGGAAATGAATCTACTAAGTGCTGGGACTTAGCCATTTAGACTTTGCACATCCTTGACCCCAAGTGGGGATCTCATATCAATAAGTGCCTTAATTTTCTTAGGGTTTGTTTCAATTCCTTTGCTATTGACGATAAACCTAAGAAATTTTCCACAAGCCAGCCCAAACATGCACTTAAGTGGAATTAACTTCATCTAGAATTTTCTCAAAATTTTAAACATTTCACCCAAGTCTTTCACATGGTCTATGACCTATTTGGATTTCATGAGCATATCATCCATGTAGACCTCCATGGTTTTCTCAATTTATTCCTTGAACATCATGTTGACTAGCCGTTGGTCAATCGCCTTTGCGTTCTTTAGTCTGAAAGGTATCATCTTGTAATAATACAACCTACGATTTATGATAAACGAAATGTGCTCCTTGTCCTGGGGGTCCATGGGTATTTCATTGCATCCCGAGTAAGCATCCATAAAGCTGAGGAGCTAGTGACTGGCCATTGCATCTATAAGCTAGTCAATCCTTGGTAGAGGAGAGCTATCTTTTAGACAGGCTTTTTTAAGGTCGGTGAAATCAATACAAGTTCTCTATTTCCTATTTTTCTTTTTCACCATCATGGGATTAGCTACCCAGGTTAGATAGTGAGCTTCTTAGATGAACTTATTGGCCAAAAGCTTATCTACCTCCTCCTTGAGAGTGATAGAATACTCAACAGTCATTGGCCTCATCTTCTAGTGAACTGGCTTGTGGTAAGGATCTACATTTAGCTTATGCAACATGAACTTGGGATCAATCCCCACCATGTCTTCATGATTCCAAGCAAAAATATCTAGATTTGCTTTGAGGAATTTGGCCAGTTGGGTTTTCACGTCGGGAGGCAAGTTCTTTCCTAGCTTAAGGCATCTCTCAAGATCTACCTTATTGACCTGTACATTCACAAGCTCTTCTATGGGGCTAGTTTCTTTGTCAGCATCTAGGTCATGGGGATTGAGGTCATGATTGACCCTAATCATGCTTAGAGCTCGTGGTTCTCTGCCAGAAACTATGTCAAGCCTTCTCTCTTTCTCCCTTATGTTAACAGCTTCATCGTAGCAATGTCGGGCCATATGTTGTCACCTTGCACACACCTAACTCCACTGGGTGTTAGGAACTATACTGTCAATGTTCTGGTGGACATGACCATGTCTAGACCATTCATTACAAGTCGCTGCAGCACTACATTATACACTGAAGGGCAATCTATGATCATGAAGTTTGCTAGGATGATGGGTTGACATTGTGAGTCCCCTAAGGTGAGTGGAAGCCTGACTTGCCTATCGAAAATATTGCATCCCCCATGAAATCGAGAAGAGGCTCCAAGGAAGACTTCAAATGGTCTTCACTCAGTCCCATCTATTTGAAACACCTCTTATACATTATGTTCACTGAATTGCCAATGTCGAGCATGATCTTTCACACCTTAGCATTGCCAATCTTAGCTTGAATGACTAGTGCATCGTTGTGGAAGGACTGAACTCCTCATGCATCATTGTCCATGAAGGTGATGCTGTTAGAAGTGACTCTGTCCTTCTTGGCGGGTCTTTCAGATTCATAACCCATGAGTAAGACATGATTCATACTTCACACGTAGTGTTCACGTGGCCTATTTGAAGTGCTTGCAATATGTGGCCCACCATGGATTGTGAAAATGGTTCTCACCACATTTGATTGCTCTTACTTGACTTGTTGGGATGGCCGTTGTGCTAGTTATTGAGGTTGGTGAGGTCACTATCTCACAGGTTGAACCATGTAATCCCTCAAGCGAGCTCTTCTGATTAGATCTTCGATGGCATCCTTGAGTGACCTGCATTCAGAAGTGTTATGGTTGACCTCATTATGATAAGCACAAAACTTAGTAGCATCCTTGAATTTGTTTGGAATCTTTATAGGTCTGGGCTGCCCAAAATCTTCTCTATACCTTTCAGCCACGAATATCCAATTTGGGGTATCGAATAGGATGTTGTAGTTGTCGTGGCAACCTTGAAGCTGAGGTTGCTCCTTCTTGGCCTTCTTTAAGGGCTGGTTACTGATGCCATAGTTTTGGCCCATCTTACCATTCCTGTCATTGCCTCCCCTCTTGTTCCAACTCTGGACAAAGCTACTCGCCTTATTCTTTTGATCAAACTTTTTTGGGCTGAAGGTCTCCTCTTATTTGACCTCCTTAGCAGCTCGTTCATAAAATTTCCCTAAATCCCTTACTAGAGATTTATATATACTTTCATATAGCTTCCCATCTTTGTGGAGCCCCACTAAGATTGCTGTTTGGATGCTGTTATCGATGTGGTTCTCCACATTGTTAACCTTGCACCTGAACCTCGTAATGTAATCTTTCAATGATTCATCCTTCCATTGAAAGATTGTTGTGAGGTGGTAGGATGGCACGAGCTTCCTCATGAGAGCTCTATATTGGTTAATGAACATTCTTTGGCATTCTTCCAAGTTGTTGATGTTGTGAGTTAGGAGACTCTTGAACCATGCTCGAGGGACATCTCCAAGAGTGGCTAGGAAGACATGGCATTTGACTAAAGGGTTGGTTGTCTGAAGGTCCATCTAGATGTTAAAAGCATCCAAATGGTCGTATGGATTGCTGCCCCCCATTGTATAGTGGGATGGCAAGAACCTTGAACTTGTGGGAGAGAGGCTCTGTCTTGATCTCCCTAGAAAAAGGGGTCCTCTTCTCGTAGCAATCTGAATGGTTGTGAGCCAGGGGTATTGCTCTAACTGCCACACCCTTTGCAGTAGCTCCTCCACCATTGAATCTTGTGCTTCAGATCATCGGCTCCTAGTACTATCATGACCTACATTTGAGCCTTCAGTATGATGCGAGCTCCTAAGTCACTAGTTTCCATCATGCTTGCGAGATTGGTGACCCTCAGATTCAGGTTACGAGTTGGTAGAGTGAGCTAAGTTAGCATGTCAAGACTCTTCTCTTGTTGGTCTTTCTCCCTGGGTCAACACCTCTCCTCGTGGCTCCCGGACCACTCTTTCAGTTCCAATAGCTCCAACCTATTTTTGAATCACTTGTGTGTGCACCTAGGCTAGGATGTAACTGCATTAGCAAGTCTTCTGACTGTCTTCTTAATTGTTTTTTGGCACTGATGTAGTTCCTATATACTGTTAGTCCCCGGGGGAACAGAGATGGGCTGGCCATTGGTGGGAATGGAAGAAGTGCATGCTGGAAATGGGCTTTAATATACTAGTGTGTTATGCTATTATTCTGTACAATTGCCTAACTGGTTAATAATGATGTCTGAACTCCTGGTTGTTCCCCCTTTTGCCATTACAGTTGGTTGATAAATCAGTAGAAAAGCAGTTTGGCCTTTTCTCTAGCACCAAAATATTGACAGTTGATTTCGGTAATCAATCAACCAAAGGTTTTGATGCCCAAATTGCAGAAGAAGAACTTATGAAAATGTAAGAAAAGAGTGAGAGAGGGAAGAACATGATGACTATTAGGGATTTTTAACGTGGTTCGGCTAGGGTTAGTATGATCCCTTTGCTTTTGTGTAGTTGTTTCTATGTAGTGTTTAATAGAGTTGTAATACAAGTATTCTCTCACTATTTTGACAGAGTTTCTGCATGTATTTTCCTTTCTTTTTACAATGGTTTCCCCTTATTTATAGAAGTAGTGGGGGCTACAAATTGTTATGGGCAATTTTTGGTACCTTATAAGCGAGCTGGTAAAAGTCCAATGGATAGATTCCACTAACAAAGGCCCAGCTCATTTGGATTGAGGCCACCAAACCAAGACACTAGGTCACTAAATATGAGCTAATGTCACTAGTCAATGCAAGTCAAAGTAGCAACCTCAGGTCGAGAGAACAAGGCCTAGCTCACAACTTGCAACAAGCATTCTCGATGATCGGGAAAGTCCATCTAGTCTCCTATTTTGGCAAGAGTCTGTTATAATTGTCTATCCTGATTAAGTCATAATACTTATTTGTTATAGATTTACATTCAAACTGTAACCCCCCAACTATTATAAAAGGGGATGAAATCATTGTACATGACACATACAATCATTAGATACAAAATACTCAGCAAAAGAGTAATAAAAGCTATGGACATAAGGGTCAAACTAATTTTAGCTAAACCACGTTAAAAACTTCTGGTGTCTCCCTATTCTTCCTCTCGATCTTTTTCTTTCTTTTTAACGTTTAATCTATAGCTTAGGGTCTAGAACTTGGGTTAACTGGATTTTACCAGATGGCAAACTGCCACAAGATAAGATAGAAGTGTTAGATTGTCCGACCACCTTAGGGGCAAAATGGTCAAAATTTTCAAAAAATTTTCTTCCATGCAACCGAACAATTAACCCAAGATCCAGCTAGTTTAGAGCTCAAATAACAAATTAGAAGTGTGATGGAGCACAACCAACCTTTGGTTCCAGCTCAAATGTAGCGGAGAAGATGAAGAGTCACCGGTGCAATCCGATCCAAATGTCTCGGCCCCAATGCAGTCCACACCAGAAAAAGAATGGCCGAACTAGTGCTAGCTGGAACCTTCTCAAGCTCAATGGACCAAACTCACTGGAACCCTAGCAGAGGAAGCCAAAAGGTCGTCAGAGAAGGCGAAATGTTTTCCATCAGTTACTTTCCAAAACACGTAACCCGGGCAGTATATATCCTACGCAAAATGATGCCATTTTGCAATATGTAATTTCTCCAAATTGCAAATTGGCCCCAGTAATTTCACAAATTACAATTGGGTCCCTATGATTTCTGAAAACTATTTTCAGTCCCACCGATATCTGCCCTTTTCAGTTTGGTCCCTGGATATGTAATATATCCAAATTTTAGCCATTCCTCATTTTTCTGTTTTACGTGTGACCCGATAGGCCCATGAAATGTTAGCAAAAGTCCAAAATGCCCTTCAAGCCATTTGAAGTCATATAAAATTAATCCAATTAATTTTATGATCAATTTCTCTAAATTAATCACATATGGACTTTAAGCTATAAGCGAACTCTAGCAAACCATTATAGCTACCCAATTTTTAGCAGGAGTCAACAACGGTGACAAGCCTATTTGTGGCTAATCTTCATGTATGATACATTCCTTTCATTACCTATATTCGATCAGTTAGAGGTATGGATGATAGTCAACCTCTATAACTAATCATAATTTCTCAACCTTATGAATTGTTCGACATCAAATGAATCCGAGCACTTAAATCCAATTTGAGTCTCAATCCAACCTTGCAAGGATTTATCAGTCAAACCAATTCATTGAGTAGCCACGGATATCAACTCCAAAGAGTGGTAATGAATCCTATCTTAATTAGGCAATGCCTAACTATATTTTCAGAAATACCTAATCCAAGCCTTTATAGTTCCTCATGATTAGAGTCACTTTTGACTTGGTCAAAGCATAACCTTCCATGTAAATGATATCTCTTAATCTCAAGTTAAAGGATTAGTCATACAATCACCATTGGAGATTAATTGTTGATGCAGCTCCATACAGTATCTCCAAATAGGTCAGACAAGATCACTATTGCCAGTTATGTTTGTCCAAACTAACTAGGTCGTGTCCATGTGTATGTTCAGATGTAACCCACTTACATCTCAGCTTATGAGGTCAGCTGCTCATCATATGAGAAACACCCTAGCGTCTAGTCTTAATAGATTTGATAGTGCCCATTTATTAGATCTCGACTAGTGTCATTTTGGTGCAGATCATTAACAATCACCTTCACAATTCCATAACCCCTTATAGGATTAATTGAATGAATTAACTTCCCACCATGGACTTCATCTGTAATATGCAATGCACAATGAATGTAATATAAGATGAATAATTAACCTTTATTATCAAATCAATATAGAATGTACAGTCATAGATACTGTAGGTCCCAAACAGGTAATAAAAATGTGGTAAACAATTTATATAGCGGAAACAAAGTTTGATCTTGCCCTTTTCCCGTTGG
>JANHAO010014253.1:0-15423 GCA_026873985.1 Saraca asoca | reverse complement strand
GATAGGTAACTATAATATATCATTTTCTTATGTGTTTGAGTTAATATTGCACTAATATTTTGTACTTCTTTCAATAGATAAGGACGGTATAATCAAGGCCAAGAAGCTCCGGGGACAAAGAAAAAATAATAGTTGGAACAAACAATCTTGGTCAGCCCATAGAAGATGAAAGAGGTATTTTTTTAGATGCAATAGGTCATTTGGCCAGGACCAAATATGCCATCGATTATAAAGCCTGGTCGAACATACCGAACTCAATTAAAGATGATGCATTCAACAAATTGGTAATGGTATGCAATAGAATTGCTTTAGTATTTACAGTTCATATTTCATTCTGATACTAAAGATTTTTTTTTGTCACAGTCATATTTTCAATTTGAGAATGATGAAATGGCTAAATGGCTAAATGGCTCTGAGTCGATCAAGTTTGGAACTTGGACAGAGAAAAAATAATAGTTGGAATAGATAATCTTGGTTGGCCCATAGGAGATGAATGAGGTATTTTTTTAGATGCAATAGGTCATTTGACCAGGACTAAATATGCCATCGTAAGGCTTGGTTGAACATACTGAACTCAATCAAAGATGATGTATTTAACAAATTGGTGATGGTATGCAATAGATTTGCTTTGGTATTTACAGTTCATATTTCATTCTGATAGTAATGAATTCTTTTTGTCACAAACATATTTTCAATTTGAGAATGTTGAAATGGCTAAATGGCTCACTAATCAAGTAATTGAAAAGGGGTGGAGAGATTTTAAAAGAGCTTTGTATGACAAGCATTATAGTTAAATTCAATAATAGAGAGGTTTGGTCCTGATCCAGGATAAATAAAAATACAAAGTTAGCAGTTTATTTAATTTTAGTAAGTAAAAATTATTGAATTTAACTATACCTATACTGATGGCTAAATGAGTAATTAAGTTTTTTTATGCAGGAAATGTGCAAGTAGAATGCACGAAATAGAAGTAAGCAGGACATTCCTCATACCATAGGGTCAAAAACATTTGCATGGAAAAAGGATAAAATGGTAGTATAGCCATCTAATTTAAGTGGATACAATTAAGATTTGCTTATGAAATAATAATTTTTTTGCTTATTTAAATGACAAGAGAAGAGAAACAAGGTTCCGTTGGACGAGTAAAGTTGTTCATGACTTTCAAAAATAGTAATCAGTTGATATTATAACCTATGTTTTGTTCATTACTGAGGAAAATTGCAAGAAACCTCAAGCTAAGTAGACCAAACACAGCTTTCAATACTTTCCCTAGATGATGCTTTTGGGCAAATGTTTGGGAAGAAGCACCCAAGTCATGTTTGAGAACTAGGCATGGGTGTTTGCCCCACAAGTGTGTTTGGAAGCAATTTTCAAAAAGGAGGTGGCATCCACTCCAACTGTTCATTAGGCACCCATCCTGTGAACCAAGAAGAATTTGATAGGCTTAAATCAAAGTTATATCAAAATTAGTAGGAATTGGCTAAAACACTGGCGCAAGTGCAAGCCATTATGGACTACATCAAAGCCATGGGTGAGTGCATTCCACCCCATTTGTCCAGTTAGCCACTTGTTGACTAATAGGTACAACTTAGTCATATGATATCTTTTAAGGTTGCTGATGCATTGTTAAAAAATATTGCCTGCTAAATTTGTGTGTGGATTCTTTTCTATTACAGTGTCCATTAAATGTTCATATGTTTCATTGGACACCAAAATAAGTGGCAACTATGCTATATGAATGTGACAACCAAGTTATTTTAGTGAAGATTATGCAAGTTAAAAAAGTACATTGGTTAGTGTGATCCCTTTTCAGTTGTGTAGAGTGGAGCATGGACCTGTTATTTGAACTCAAAAAACTCAATAAATTTCCAAGTCTAAAAATATTTTTTATTTTATATTTTATTCATTTATCAGTTACTACTTTTGCAAATCAAATTACACATCAATTTAACATTTTTCTCTTAGTAGGGTTTATGGTCCAGTGATAAAAAATTGTTAACACAATCTCCCTTAATTATTCTAGCCTTTTGCCTTTTTGTTGCACATCCTAGGATTATTTGATTGTTACTGTCAATGTAAATATTACTTTATTAATTATAGTTTCAATTTCTTCGTCCCTATTCATTTTTATTGAAAAATATGAAATTGTAAGTTTCTGTAAAGAATTGAATGTTGGTTGGTGATAGTTGTCAGTTAATCTTTTAAAACATGGGTTTTGATTAGGGTATATGGCTGTATTTACATCATACTTACCTATGTGTTGTTTTCTCAAAGGTTATTGATTGCATGCTTTTCTAAGGTGAGGAATTTGATATCTTGGTAGAAAACTAGGATTGGGTTCTTCTAGGTTAGAATGTTCTAGATATGATAAGCAGATTTTTGGTAAACTACCTTGTAAGCCCTCCAAGTCATTGCATAATGATTTGAACAATGGGGGAGGTTTCAATGGTGATTTGTCAGTGAACTCATCTTATGGAGTTAATTCTAGTAGTACCTTCAAATCCAATTCAGCTTCTTGAAAATCAAATTTTGGTTCTGGAGGGTCATGTTCTAGCAATGGGACTCTTACACCAAACTCAACAAGTTCAAATAAAACTAATCAAGCTAAGAAAGCAGGTGATGCCCTTTCAACCCAAGTAGGACCTATAATGGCTTCTGCAGTTTACAAGGTTTTGCTGAGTTTTCAAGATGTTCTTAACTCGAGAAAGCAAAATTTGTTTACTAGAAAGTTGAATATGTGTTGTGTTGTATTTGATTTTAATGATCCTGCAAAGAACCTTAAAGAGAAGGACACCAAGAGGCAAACCTTAAGTGAGTTGGTTGAATATATTTCCTTTGTGAATTCAAAGTTCAATGATGTAGCAATCCAGGAGATGACAAAGATGGTGTTAGCCAACTTATTTTAGTGAAGATTAGTCACTAAACTAAGTTAAAATTATTGCAAACTAAACTGCATTATATTACAAGAAAATTGCAACAAACTAATCTACGTTATTGGACCAATTTTTGCTTAATTGAATTGCTATTTTTCTCCATAATTGGACCAATATAGTGACACTATTCAACTGTTTGATTTCTGCATATTTGTGCTAAACTATGGTATAATTGTGTTAGTTCTTTGGATAATTGAATTACTATTTTCAAACCAGAATTTTGCTAAACTATGGCATAATTGAATTGCTATTTTTCCATGTTTGAATTCCTAAGTAATTCTTTAGTCTGAGATTTTATTTATTTTTTTTTTAGGATGGAGTTGATGTTAATTTAGAAGATCAATTTTCACCTATAGATGTAAAGAGATCTTCAGGAGGGAGCAATCAAGACAGAAATGCTACTGATCATGCCCAATCTTTTTATGTTTTATTATATTTTTGTTTTAAATAATTTTCAATTGGAATGTAAAAGTCAATTAATGTTATAACTTTTGGTTGTATCTTTGAATATTTTATTTTAATGAATGTCATTTTTATTACACTATGGGTTTACATTTTTATTTTATAGAGATAATTAATGTTTTTAATTAATGAAATAAATAGACTGATTGGCTTGAAATTTTAAAAAGATTAAAAAAATAACAATGGTTGAAAATTTGTAGTAAAATTAAATATAAATATATAAAAAATTATAGTAGCAGTTACAAAACCATTGCAAAATTAAATATAACATTTTAAAAAATAATAACGATGGTCAAAGAATCATCGCAAAATTAAATATAAATTTTTTTTAAAAAATAGTAGTGGTTAAAGAATCACGGCAAAATTAAATTGTAAATTTTTTTAAAAAATAATAGCGACAGTTATTTAACTGCTGCTAAATTTTATTTTTCCAGTGGTTTCTTTTAACTATCGCTATTGTCAATTCGGCACCACATTTTCTGGCAGCTTTCGTAACTGCTACCATTGTACTTTGCAGCGATTCAAATCGTTGCAATATATAGTACATATCCGGTACTATTTTAAGGGTTTTTTGTAGTGAGATTAATTCATATCAATTTTTAAATCGATGTGTAAAAAGGAAAAAACGTCAGTTTTCTAATATAAAACTTACATCTTTTTATTTGGAAAAAAAAAACTTACACATCAATTTCTTTTGATGAATAACCGTTGTCTTTTCCTCTACTAAAACATCAATTTTTATAATAAATTGACATTTTTTTCCCAATTATTAAAGACGTCAGATATATTAAAAAATCAATGTCTTTCCTTGAGAACATTAAAAATGTAAGTTTTTTTTTTTTTGGGTAAAAACTGACGTCTTTAGTTGATATAAAGATATCAATTTTTGATTTAAAAAAATCAAATAGAAAAAGTAACTAGTAGTTGAACTGAAATAGAAAAAGGTAGTACAACATATTAGTAATTGCAAGGATAAGGCAAGTTTTGTCAATGATTATGACCTACAAGGATAAGGCAACTACTAATCACCAGAAGCCTTATGCTCGAATTGCTCTTATTTTAGGATGTTTGCTATTGATGCATGAATTTAGTCAACCCAAGTTTAAAGTCCTAAATTGCAAACTGAGAGTATGAAAAGAAAGAGAGAGAGAGTGAGTGAGAAAGAAAGAAAGAATAGGGAGACACTAGAAGTTTTTAATATGATTCAGCCTAATACAATGCTTACGTCCATAGTTATTGTATTTTCTCTGTCTATTTTTGCAGAGTATTTGTATCTATTTGTTATTGTATGATCCTCTTTATAATTATCCAAAGTATCCATTTTTTCTCCGTCTTAGTATATTTTCTCTTTTATACAATGATTTCAACCCCTATTTGTAGTTGTTAGGGCGTACAATCTTAATGTAGTTCAAAAAAGGAAAAGAATCCAAAATCAACTTTTGCTTCATGAATTTCCATGTGTAAGTTGATATCCACAAGTTGACTCCTAGAAGTTGGTCCCTTCTCAGGTTTAACCACAATAATCTTGCTTCGATCTGTGGGCTAGACCTTGTCTTTCACGATATGAGATTGCTGCTTTGACCCTTATTTGGTGACCTGATGCCTCATTTCAGTGATTATAATACTGGTTGAGCTGGGCCTGTCCATTGGGCTTTTATCAACCCATTTGTATGGTTCTAAAAATACCTACAGCATTAGCCCCCCAACTGTCAGTATGATATGTGGACTAGGAGTTGTAGTTCATTGGTAAAAGTTGATGATTATGATCAGCCATGCTATCGTTTAGACTTCTATTCTGTCATTTATTTGCCTGTACCATTATTATCGCATTAAATGCACACATTTTCCTATGGCCATTAGCATGGCTATGATTGAGCCTTGTTACTCACTAGACTGTTGAATCAATGGCAGTTGATCAATCTTTAAATCAAATGGCGAGGCCATCCAAGCTATATAAGGTGAGAAAACCCTCTTTCCTTCTTACTTTTGAAAACTGATACTCTACCTTTTACTTGTTTCTTAAGTTCTCAAACGGTCACAACCATTCTACGCTTTCCTGCTTCATCAAGTTTTCCATTGAATATTTTGGATTTAGATTATCAAAGACTGGTTTTGTTCATCATTCTCTTCTCAAAACTCATCTCATTCCTTTGATATGGTAAGCTTTCTCAATCTCTAAGCTTCCACCTTTCATGAATACTTTGTTCTATGGGTTTCTGGTATTTTGTTGCTTTGTTCAGTGATGTATGCTTGTCTGTTGCTAGAAATCTTGCCTGTTGGTTTTAGGGTTATAGATTGTTAGATTTAGCTTTTTGTTTCCTAGGGTTTAGTGACCTGATGGGTTCGTCGATCGAGCCCCGATGTCTCAATGGTCTAGGTCTTAGATGTGGTGATCCGAGGTGTATATGGCCTACTGCATAGGAAACTTTCTTATTCTTTAGCTTTTAGGTATGGTCTGCTTACAGTGACCTGACCATTCCTTCTTCTTGTGCAGATGCCTATGGCTTATAAACATTGAGGTCACTAAGTAGGGAGTGCTAATGAGTCTAATTCTCCAGTTCGGAGTAAGTAGCTAGTACATGCCATAGATGAAGCGGCCTTTAGGAATGGCGAGGTCGTTAAAAAGTTTGTTTCCTATCTTGACCCCACTGAGGGTCAATAGGTCGCTAGGGATCAGAGGTCTCCAGGTTGCACAATGTTTAATTACCATTTTTTGACCATCAAGCTTGATGGGCTTAGAAGCATAGTAGAAGCATTCCATTTCACCTAGGGCTACCGTATTATAGCATCTTCCCCTGAAGACCATGCAGCTTATCCTCCTTTAAGATTTGTTGCCATCAGCACCTATCACCTTAACGCTCGGCTTAGGTTCCTAGTTTATCCTTACATTGTTAATTTGTTTAATAAACTGAAACTTTGCCTGTTCCAGCTTACCCTACATTCTTACTCCCAGCTCACCTCCCTTGTTTTTGTTTATCTTAGGAATAATTTCCCACCACCATCTATAAGGGTTCTTTGCTATCTCTATAACATTAAGAGCACGAGTTAGCAGGATGGGATTTATTATCTTTCAACTTGACAGATTAAGTATAAGAGAATTTTGTCGCAAGGTGATGCTAAAGGCAAATCTAATATGGGGAACTCTAAAACCCACTAGTTTTATGTTTCTTACCTGTCTCTACATCATCTTCACAATTTTGGTTTTGTCCTTACCCTTGGTAAGCCGGCTGAAGACGTGCAAGCTTGCATAAATTCATATACTTTGTTTAATTCCTGATTTGACATTCTATTTCATTTTACAGACAGAGCTGGTAAGGAGAAACTGACATTAGAGGCTGAGGAGGTTGAAGTGTTGGGCCAATTTACTATAGTGGATGACCTTAAAAATAGACTCAAATTTGATGAGGATCTCTTGCGTTCCCATAAGCTTCCTCCAGCTTTAAACATCAAGCTCAACAAAAACGTTAGAGCTCACTGAATTAGGGAGATTGGCCCAACAAACTTCCAAGACCATGAAGATATGGTGAGGCTGAATCTTCACATGCCACCAGCTCCTACTTGGTTTGTTAACCCTACTGCCGCAACCTCATCGAATCCTATTATTGTTGCAACCCCTGTTGCTACTTGTCAATTTCTCGTAAGTGCCGGTTCCCAGCTCGCAGCCTGAGGTAGTCAAGGCAATCGAGGCAGTTGAGGTCTCATCCCCATTCGAGCCCCCTGCTAAGAAGCAAAGAGTGGACAAGGGGAAGGAAGTTGTTGGTGCTTCAAAACAAGTGGCACTTGAGGTCAAGGCTGAGAATGATTTGACGACCTTGGCCCAAAGATAAGAGAGTACTTTAACTTCCTCCAGGAAAATATGGACATGATCCTGGGGACCCACATCAAAGCATTGGAGCTAAAAATGTACAATGAGGGCTTGATAAGCTATATAACTCATCATAGTCTACTGGTAAGTTAAGTCCTTTAACCTCGATGCTTTTGCCATTTTATTAGCTAACTCATTTGTTTGTTTTCTTACAATGCACTAGGGGCGAAAAGCTAGGGAACGAGCTCTTGGCTTAGGGAGAACAAAGAGAAACTTAGGGGTGACTTGGCCACTGCAACCATTAAGGCATTGGAGATGAGGAACAAAATACAAGTACTTGAGATTCAGCTGAAAGATGTCGAGGTCACTAAGAAGGAAGTTGAGGAAGCTCAATCTTGCAAGGTGGCAAACCACGAAGCCATCACGTCTAATTTTACCTTAGATCTCAATAAGGTAGTTGACAAGCTTTCAAGAGCAAAGCTAAATGGACATGATGGTGTGGGGAGTTGAGGCTACTAAGAAGGAGAATAAGGTGGCCATAAACAAGCTTACTCTGGCAAAAGATGAGACTGCCCAAGCTAAGGTGAAAAACGCTATGTTGGTTATGAAAGTAGAAGAAGATACTACTATGAGCTTCTTGTTCACCTTGTGGCAAAAGCACCTAGATATGAACTTCTCTTTTTTGGCAGGGACATTCATAAGGCCATTAAAGGCTTTAAGGAAGCCATGAAGATAGCTTCTTCCGATAAAGGTGTGCAGTCTGCAGATAGAGCTTCTTCTGCTCAAGGTACTATTCAAATAAAGAGCAACTCATAGGTCATGGAAGCCATTAATGATCAAATGATAGATGACCTCTCACTCTATATGTTGACCCTCTAGCCCATAAGAGCTCAGCTACAAAGGGCTAGACTTCTTCATAGGCCATGATCTTGTAATTTTGAGTTAAACTTTCACATGTAAATTTACCTCATTGAAGGAGGTTTTTAGTGAAATTTTTATAACATTGTTGCTTTATTCCTCTTAGTTTCCATAGTTGAATGCTGAATAGATTGTACATGGTACCTCAGCTAGCAAATCATGATTTAACAAACATTAGTCAAGTTAAATGCCTAGCAGGTCACAAACAGTAACACAAGTTAACATGAATGAACCTCAGCTAACAAACCATGACTTGATAAATATATGTCAGGATGAGTGCCTAGTAGGTCGCACGGATGTGCCTCAACTAGCACGAGTTAAGTGCCTAGGTAGGTCAAACAAATGTACCTCAACATGCACGAGTCAAGTGTCCAGGCAAGTCAAACAGATGCACCTCAGCTAGCATGCCATGACTTTGTCATTGTCAAGATGAATGCCCTATAGGTCATGCCTTAACTAACAGTGAATTACACAGGTAGGTCATGCCTCAACTAGCAATGAATTGCCCAGGTTGGTCACGCTTAAACTTGCAATGAATTATCCAGGTAGGTCATGTCTCAGCTAGCAAACCATGACTTTGTTAGAACTAAGATGAATGCCCAATAAGCTACAAAAAGCAACTCTTAGGCTAACTTGAATGGGCTCTAGCTAGTATACCATGGCTCTTTTAACCCTAAGATAGCTTGCTTCCTGTATAATACTTTATTAAAAATCTATTCACAAATTAATAAGCATAGACATAAAGGCATAAAATTTTAAGAAGAAATCTAGGCACTTTTATTAATTTCTAGATAATATTATAGGATTAGAAAGGTGAATTAAAAATTATTAATAATACAGGTGCAGATGTTCAACATTCCAAGCTCATAGGAATTCAGCTCCATCCATATTGGCTAAGTGGTAAGCTCCGTTTCCTAAGTCTTTCTTAATTATGTATGGACTTTCCTAGTTTAGACCTAGTGTCCTGTCATTGGCCTTGTGAGCTCTAGGAAGAATAAGAAGTAGTACGAGGTCACCAATTTTATAGTTCTAAACTCATACCTTCTGGTTGTAGTACCTTGCGACCTATTGTTAGTAAGTTGGAATCTTAAGGCGAGCTATTTCTCTTGTTTCTTCTGTGAGATCGAGGTTTGCAGCAAATAGCTAATTGTTATCCTCTAGATTGAAAGTAGTTCTTCATTGTGTAGCTACCTCAAGATCTCCTAGGATCATGGCATCAGATTCGTAAACCATTGAGAAAAGGAGTTTCTCCCATGATGCTACGAGCTATGGTTTTGCAAGACCAAAGTACCTTCTATAGCTCGTTTACCCATGCTCCTTTCTTAGCCTCCAATGTTGTCTTTAAGATCTGTTTGATGATCTTGTTAATAGCCTTGACTTGTCCATTGGCCTGTGGATGGTCTATAACTAAGAAGCTCTTCAAAATCTTGAGATCATTGCAGAACTTGATGAGCTATTCATTGTTAAACTAGGTCCTTTTGTTAGTCACGATCTGCTGAAGGACTCCAAACTTGCAAATAATGTTAGTCCATACAAACTTTTCAATCTTGAAGAAGAGATTTCCGCTAGTTGCTTTGCCTCTGCCCACTTGGTAAAATAATCACTAGCTACTACTACATGCTTGCATTGCCCATGACCCATCAGGAGTGGTCCCATTAGGTCCATGCCCCAGATTGTGAAGGGCCATGGACTGACCATCTATTGTAGGTAGGCTAGTGAAGCTCGTGAGACCTTGATGAACCTCTGGCACTTGTCACTTCTCTTAATGAGGTCAATGGCATCTTACTTCATTGTGGGCCAATAAAATCCCTATTGGAATGCTTTTTGAGCTAGAGATAACCCTTCGGCATGATTTCCACAATGGCCGACATGGATCTCTTTCAGGATTGTGTCATAATCGTAGCTATCTATGCACCTTAGGAGGGGAGTTGAAAATCCCCTTTTATAAAACATGTCATCCCAAATACAATATCCAGTTGCTCAAGCTTGCAGATGACGTGCTTCTAACTTATCTTTTGACACCTTGCCACCTTGCAGGTAGTCTAAGATCGAACCCATCCATGAGTTTTATGCCATTACAATTGCCATTATGGCATCCCTTTGCTCCATGCTTGGTGATGGGAGGAATTCCACTGGGATGGCCCCCAAGAAGTCTGCATCTTTAGTGGTAGTTAAGCGGGCTAATGCATCTACATGTGTATTCTGAGCCCACAGAATCTAATTAACTTCATACTGTTAGAAAGAGCCAAGCAGTTTTCGAACTTTCTAAAGATAGATAGCCATTTTTTATCCTCTTGTTTGATATTTACCCCGTATGTGACAAACTGTAAGTTGAGAATTGTTAAATATTTTCAATTTTTTAGCTCGCATTTCTCTTGCCAGACGGAGCCCTGGCAACAATGCTTCATAATTTGCTTCATTGTTTGTGGCGTGAAAACCAAATCTCAGTGCGCAAAGGATTTATGGCCCTTTTAGTTGATAAGAAGCACTCTTACCCTAACCTTCTGCTCACTTGATGAGCTGTCAATATACAATTCCTAATATGGAGCCTCTAAGGCCTTTATTTTCTCTTCTACGAAGCCTGTAAATTCTGCTATAAAATTTACCAGGGTTTGTCCTTTAATTACTAGTCTTGGCTTATACTCAATTTTGAACTAGGTTAGCTCGACTACCCACTTGAGTAGATGACCTGAGGCATCTGTCTTCTGTAAGATCTACCTTAGTGGGAATTGTGTGAGCACCTTGATCTATACAGCTGAAAATAAGGTCTTAACTTCCTTGATGCAATCACGAGGCAGTAAGTAAGCTTTTCCATCAGTAAGAACCTCATTTTAACATCTAACAATCTTTTGCTTACATAATAAATCAGAAATTATGCTCCACCTTCTTCTCATATGAGGGCTATACTGAGAGCATGTTAAGATACTCCTAAGTAAATAATGAGCTTTTGGCCATCCTTTGGTTTGGACAAAAGAGAAGCTCAGCCCATATATTCCTTTAGCTATTGAAAAGTGACCTCGCATTTCTCGGTCCACTCTACGCATTTTGCCTTTTGCAATGCATCAAAAAAGGGGACGCACTTGTCTGTCACTTTCAAAATAAATCTATTGAGTGCTACGACCTGGCCATTTAGGCTTTGCACATGCTTGATTCCAGTTAGGGATCTCATGTCAATAAGTGCTTTGATACTTTCAGGATTTGCCTCAATTCTCTTGTTATTGACCATGAATCCAAGGAAGTTTCCTAAAGCCACCCTAAATGCACACCTATGTGGGTTCAACTTCATTTGATATCTTCTTAGAATTTTGAACATTTCCTCGAGATTGTGCATGTGGTTGGTGACCTACTCAGACTTCACCAACATATCATTTACATACACCTTCATTGTCTTTTCAATTTGTTCCTTAAACATCATGTTAACTAATTGTTGGTAGGTTGCCCCTGCATTCTTCAATTTGAAGGGCATCACCTTATAACAATATAGCCAGTGGTCAATGGTGAATATGGTGTGTTCCTCATCTTGTGGGTCCATAGGGATCTGATTGTACCCAAAGTAGGCATCCATGAAGCTGAGAAGCTGGTAACCAGCAGTTTCATCCATGAGTTGATTAATCTTTAGTAGAAGAAAACTGTCCTTTGGACACACTTTATTTTGGTCCATGAAATCAATGCAAGTTCTCCATTTTTCATTCTTCTTTTTTCACGAGCATAGGGTTAGCCACCCAGGTTAGGTAGTAAGCTTCTTGGATAAACTTGTTAGCTAAAAGTTTACCCACTTCCTCCTTAAGAGCGACATAATACTCAACCGTCATAGGTCTCCTCTTCTGGCGAACAAGCTTGTGATAAGGGTCAGTATTAAGCTTATGCAACATGACCTTAGGGTCAATCCCTATAATGTCTTCATGGTTCCAAGTGAAGATATCCAAGTTCGCCTTAAGAAATTTAGCTAGCTAGGTCTTTACATTCAGAGACAAGTTTTTTCCCAGCTTAAGGCATCATTTATCATCTGTCTCACTAACTTGTACATCTTTAAGCTCTTCTACTGCATTCAACTTAACTGCATTCTTATAGATCATTGTTCTTTGCCAGAAACCACATTTAACCTTTTTCCCTCTCACATCCAACTTAACTGCATTCTTATAACAGCATTAGGCTGTGTGTTGCTTACCTTGCATGCATCCAACTCCATTGGGGTTAGGAATTTGATGGTGTGTGTTGTAGTTAATCTGACCATATCCAAATCATTCATTGCAAGTCACCCTAACACCATTTTATATATTGGGGGATAGTCTATAATTAGAAAATTGGTCAAGGTAGTGGCTTAGTGATCTATATCTCCTAAAGTAATAGGAAGCCTGATTTGCCCCTTTAGGAATATTGCATCTCTTGTGAAGCCATAAAGGGGCTCTAGAGAAGGCTTTATCTGGTCCACGCTTAAACCCATTTGTTCAAAGCATCCCTTGTACATAACATTCATCGAGCTACAGGTATCAATCATTATTCTTCACACCTTGACATTACCAATTCTGGCTCGAATGACTAATGTGTCATTACAGGGAGAACATACATGTTATGCATCTTCATTTGTAAATGTGATGATGTCTAAGGTCATCCTTGCTTTCTTAATGAGTCTCTCAAATTCACTGTGACCTATGAGCAGGATGTGGTTTACCTCTCACACATAGCATTCATACAAACTGTTTGAGGTTCCTGCGATGTAAAGCCTACCATGGATGGTGAATATAGTTCTTACGGTGGATGCCTCCTTTAGTTCAGGAGTCTGATGGCACCACTACTATGCTAGTTGTTTGGACTGCTGAGGTCGCTGACCCATTGGTTGCACCACATAGTCTCTCAAGTGGCCTCTTTTGATTAGATCCTCAATTGCATCTTTAAGTGCCCAATAGCCCGAAATATTATGCCTAGCTTCATCATGATAAGCATAAAACTTGTTATTGTTCCTGAATCAATTAGGAGTCCTTATAGGATTGGGCTTCCCAAAATCCTTCCTATCTTTCTCTATTGCAAAGTTCCTATCCTAAGTATCCGACAGGATGCTATAGTTATCATAGCAACCTTGACGCTGAGATCACTCACTCGTGGCCTTTTTTGTAGATTGACTATCAGAGCCATCTTTCTGACTCTCCTTGCCATTTTCGACATTGCTCCTCTTTTTACTTTGGTTGGAGCTATTCACCTCATCCTTCTGATTGGAATTTTTTGGGCCAAAAGTTTCTTCTCATTTGATTTCTTTGCTAGCTTGTTTATAGAACTCACCTAAGTCTGTCACTAGAGATTCGTATATGTTTTTATATAGATTACCATCCTTGCGAAGTCTTGCCGAGATCGCTGTCAAGATGCTCTCATCTAAGGGGCTCTCTACGTTATTGACATCATGCCTGAAATGGGTGATGTAATCTTTCAGTGACTTGTTCTTCCACTAAAATATTATTACGAGGTAGCAATATGGTGTAAGCTGCCTTTTCAATGCTCCGTACTAATTAATGAATCTTCTTTAACACTCTTCCCAACTATTAATGCTACAAGCTAGGAGACCCCTGAGCATTGGTCATTTGGAGATCCATCTAAACATTGAATGCATCTAGGTGATCATATAAGTCACTATCCCCATTGTACTGCGGGATTGTGGGGATTTTAAACTTGTGAGGGAGAGGCTCCGTCTCAATTCCTATAGTGAATGGTATCCTCTCCTCATAGCGATCTTGACCATCCTGAGTCTGAGGGTGCTCCTCTAACTACTTTGCCCACTGAAACAAGTCTTCTACCATTAGCTCTTGTGTCTCAGAATGTCAGCTAGAAAATCATTGGCTTCTTTTATCACCCTAACAGTGGGAGTAGCGACCTAAGGTATATCCCCAACTGGTCCTATTTGAGCTTTCCACTTGACGCGAATTCTCACGATGCTAATTATCATGATCCTCACGTGCTCAGTAGACCTATAAGCTTGTCTATAAGTTAGAGGAGCGAGGTGAATCAGTACACTGATGCACTTGTCTAGTTAACCTCTCCTTTTGAGCTCCTTGCCGTGGCTATTGGAGCTCTCCTCTAGATGCAGCGACTTCAACTTCATTTTGTGTGCCTTGGGCCTGTGCCCACACTAGTGCCCTAACAACATTAACCAATTCTCTTACTATATTCTTCAGTGCCTCCTAACACTGGTGCCATGTCTGCACTCCATCAGTCCTAAAAATAGCAACAGGCTGGTGATGGGCTGTTGGGGGCAAGCAAGTGGCAATACCCGTGGCATGGATAGCAAAAGTGCTTGTCACGGGAAGAACTGGTTCCCACTGTTGTTCTACATGACCTTCCGACTGGTCAACTAAAGCATCTGAACTCCTTGTGGTTCTTCCTCTAGCTATTGTAATTAAACAAAAAATCAACCAGAATGCAGAAAATCAACTAGAATGTAGTTTAGGCCCTATTTGTAGCACCAAAATGTTGACATGTGAATTTAGTCAACCCAAGTTCAGAACCCTAAACTGTAAATTGAGAATGTAAAGAGAGAGAGAGAGAGAGAGAGAGACAAAGAGAGAGAGACAGAGATAGAGAGAGGAAAAACATGGAGATACCAAAAGTTTTTAATGTAGTTTTGCCTAGTGCAATGCTTACGTCCATAGTTATTGTATTTTCTCAATCTATTTTTGTAGAGTATTTGTATCTATTCGTTGTTGTATGATCCTCTCTATAATTTTCTAGATTATCTATTTTTTCTCTGTCTTAGTATGTTCTCTCTTCTGTACAATGATTTCAACCCCTATTTATAATTATTGAGGTATACAATCTTAATGTAGTTCAAAAAAGGAAAAGAATCCATAATCGACTTTTGTTTCATGAATTTCCATGTGCAAGTTAATTTCCACAAGTTGATTTCTAGAAGTTGGTCCCTCCTCAAGTTTAACCACAATAAGTGTGATTCGATTTGATGGTAGACCTCATCCTTAACGACTTGAGGTTGCTGCTTTAACCCTTATTAACTAGTGATATTAAGCTTGCATTTGATGATCTGATACCTTACTTTAGTAACCTCAATTCTCGTTGAGCTAGGCTTGTCCATTGGGCTTTTATCAGCCGATTTGTATGATTTCAAAAATACCCACAACATTTGGCTTCTGCTTCACTCATTTCAATGACGTTACCGCGCTATTTCGAGTCAATTATCTTCACCATTTAGTTCTTTCTTTCCATATATGTTCCTTCGTAATATTACGAACAAATTGCGTAGCCTCCAAATTTCAAGAAATTAAAAATTTTTCTTTGTGTAGCACTTAAAAGTATATTAATATT
>JANHAO010014252.1:0-15414 GCA_026873985.1 Saraca asoca | reverse complement strand
AAGGAGGTTACAATGGTAATTGCATATGCAGTAAATCTATTACATCAGCATTTATTGTACAAGATAGAATTTACAGGCCAAATCTTTTACTTTCGGTTGCTGCCAGTCGTCTTCCATAGGTAAGACCCCATTTGTCCATTGGGGCAAGACATGACTCAGTATGGCGAGCTTCACGTCGCTACCTGCACTTTACTGATCGAATCACACAATCCGAGGTTACGCACATTATCAAGATTGAGATGTCGAACTCGCTCTGTCAGGTTAGAGTTCAAAAGGTCACACTCGTGACGCAGATAGCGATCCGACTAGTTCTTCTAACTGGTCCTTTTGTTGCTCTTAGGCTTCTCACGTGTCCACTCGAGACGAGCCAATTTTCACATATAACAACACTCTTGTTGTTCTTCCTCTTCATTTCTCCATCCTTCGTTTGCTCAACTGGATTATAGTTTGAGTCTTTAGAATTCTTCTGGTTAGCTGGATTTAGACCGAACCAAATTCCACCATCAACACTTGGTAAAGAATGATTTTCCATCGCCTTAGCTTTCTTATTCTGGCATTTTTTTTATCATGGCCTAGGATGCCACATTTGAAGCAGAAGCCTTGTTACTTCTTGTATTTGATGTTGGCCCATGGTTTCTTCATGTTTTTGCAAGGTACCCAAAACCTTGTTAGAAAAGGCTTAGTTATGTCAATGAGGACATAATGCATAAGAAGCATGTCCCCAAATGGTATCCAAATAAAGGATCATCAGTATGCACCACTTTGCCAATACATAAACTTATTAATTTAACATTTCTTCTGTTAAGGAGCTTTAGAGGTATATCATGTATTTGAGCCCAGTAGGGGGAATACATGAAGTCCAGCTCCCTAACTATTAGAGTAGGAGTTAGTATAGAATTCCCTAAAGACAATTATTGTAGTGGCATAGATACTACATATCTTAGCATGTTTAATAAAACATTATGTTTTTTTTTTACCTATCTATGAATTTAGTCTTAAAAAATATACACACACATGCTTGATATATGTTTACTATCTTGGATAAAGCCTTTGAAGTTATAAATGATTTCCAAATAAATCATTTGGGTGGTCATAATGTTTTGCTAGAAGCTAACCATAACCCATGAATTTGCTTGAATAATTTGGAGAAATTGTGTTTAAATTAAAAAGAGTTTTAATTTAATTAACCTTGAAGAAGCTTGTAAATGAATTCATTGCTAACATGCATGAAAGCTTAATAAGTTACACACAATATAATCACTTTGATCTAAAGTCAAAGGAAAGTTAAAATGCAAAATATTATGAATTTAATAGTTGAATTCAATGAATATCTTGAAAATTTGAAATGGTTAATTAAATGTTTTAATGCGATTAAAAGTGTTAATTAATCAAATATTTAATAATTTTAAAGGAGATTATAATTATTAAATAGTAGTAAATTTTTATAATTGATATTTAAATGTTAAAGAACATTTATATTAATAGAAGAAGAGATCTAAAAATAGAGAAATGGTTTCTTACTTAGATATTATTCTAAGTTAATTAATTAAAATAATTGGAGGATGATTACAAAAAAAAAAGAGTTTATGTGTATGGACTTATAAGAAGGCATTTGGGCTTGTTAGAAATAGAGGAGAAAGTCTTAGGATAAGGAGTGTGAACTCCTTGGGCCTAAGGGATTGCACCTTGAGTGAATGGGACAAGCAAGAGGTAGCCTTAACTTATACATCACTCATATGCCTCCCTACTTTTGCTTGTGTTCTAAATTCCTCTATAAAATTAGGAAAGAGGCCAAACCAAAAATACAATTATTCAACATAAGAGTTTCAGCCCTAGTACATGTGTTATGCATTAACTATCTTTTTGTGATCTCACTTATTTCCTCTTTGGATTCAAACACCTAACCTATCCTAGTGAATAACAATTCCAAAGAAAGCTAGCACCTCTTAAGTTAAGTGGTTATATTTTCCATTCTACAAGTTAAGTGAACTTCATAGAAGCTTGAATCAACTTGGTTCATGTGGATCATCGTTAGTGTTGGAGATTAGATCTAAAGGAGTTGTCCAGAAACAATCCAAAAGAATTAATAATGAGCTTTTTCATGGAATCACTTGGAGATCAAAGTCAACTTTGAAAACCAAGGATTCTAAGAACAACTCTTGTAAAGGTACAATTTAAACCTTTGTTTTAAATTTACCTTGTTTTAAATTAATATGCAAACAACATGATCCGAGTTTAAGGAAAAATTTTAAATTTCTACTATGCATATTGATGGTAATGATCAACATATTTGATATGCTTAAATCTATTTTTCCCAATAATGGTATTAGAGCTCATATTATTCTTTATTAATTTAAGATTAAGAACTTGATTATTATGGTAATAATGCAATAATAAAGATTATTTGCATGTTGTAACTTGATTCAATAAGATCAAATTTTTGTTTAAAGTGCAAATTTTTTTTACACTATAGAATTTTATTTGAAGAAAATTTTTTAACATTCCAGTGAGATTGGATCTGCACTTTTGAATGAAAATACACTAGAAAAGAACTAACCAACCAGCTGATCGAACAAGGGGTTATCCAACTAGCTAATTGGTTGAAGATAGTGGCTAATTGGACCAGCCAACCATAGATGAGGACAAAATAAGCTTCAACCTTCCTGCTTCCATAGTGATTTTTACCACCTTGATTGATTGTAATGATAGCCAATCAACCCTATGATCTAATCACATACATACAATTTAGAAAATTAATTGCAATCCTAACCAATTTTTAAAAAAACATGCCTAAGTTGTATTCATATGATTATGGAAACTTTCCTTAACTTTAAAATTGATTTAAATATGATTACAAATTGATAAAAATAATTTTTGGAAACTTTCCTTTTTATTTTAATAATCAATATTAATTGATTGGAAATAAATTTAGAAACTTTCTTTTAATTATTTACTTGGTAACAAAGGTTTTAAAAGTCACATGAAATTGATTAATTGATCGATTTTTGAATTAATGATGATTAGTTTCCAAAATAGATTGATTATGATGTTTGATGATGGAACTAAATTAGTTAATTATTTTAAATTAAATGTTATTAAATAACTTAAAATATGTATGACCATAATTAGAATCAAATAGTTAATGCTCTATATTTTCTTGTCTTATATGCCTTATACATACTTGAAGGCATGGAATTATGATTATGGACCGAAGATTTTATGAATATAATGTATGTTCTTGTTTGGGAATTTGTAGTCAAGAGGGTTTGCGCCTGTCTTTCTCTTTACTTCTAAATATAAAATTATCTTTTTATCTCACTCCCTTTAAATGTAACTCAAGGTTTCTTTTATAAGATGCAATTAGTTACATAAGATAGAAATTAGAAAATTTTGTTTCTTTTGTAAGGAGAAAGAGGTACCCAAGCATGGAGCGTGGCAAGAGGTGCAAGTCATTTAAATTCATCTCTTTTATGGCTCAAGAAAATAATTTAATTAGTCCATAATCATCCCATATATGTTATGCATACCTATGATTTATATGATATAAATTATATTGTATGAATGACATAGACTAGTAAATGTATGTATGCTTAGAATTTATATGCATGATATAAATGGGATGTATGTATGACGTAAACTAGTGCATGAGACCCTTAATTAATTAAAAGAACCCTCACTAATTTAAGTTGCATGTTAAGCACATAGTTAAACACCACTCATCAAAATAATGATAATCAAAAAATGATTTCATGATAACTTATTGGCATCATTCAAGGTTATACTACATCTTTAATGTTATTATTATTTGAAAATATTTTTAATTGATGGTTTCCAACTTAACTAACTTATATAGTTTGGAATGACCTTTATTGATTGACTATATAATGTTTGGGTGTAATTAAGTTTCACTTCGAACATTATAAATAAAAAGCTATTAATAATGTTTGATATGATAGATAATAAATGACAAAGAGTTGTTAACTAAATGATTAGGAGTTATATGGAGATGTAATTGACGACTTGTTTACCTTATTTATTTAGATTCATTAGCCTTCATCAAGCTTAAGTAAAACCTACTATGATTATCATCCAACATAATAATCTGATTCTAAGATAGATGATCATTAGAATTGAAGAAAATAGTGAGGTTCATTTTATTAAAGTCCATATAAAATGAATTTTATACTTAGATATTAATCAACTCTATTCTTATTGAAGGCTGTTTAAAATGATGAATAACATCTCATTAAGAAGTATTCTAACTGATAATAACTTTATTGGTCCTAATTACTTGGACTAATTATGAAACTTAAAGATTATCCTCAAGCAGGAAAAGATAACCTACGTTCAAGAAAAGAATCCTTTTGTACCTCCAATTGAAGGTTCAAATGAGCATAAAAGTTTGAATTTAATGCTTACTTGATATAAAAGGAAGATGCTAAACAAACAGCACATGTGATGTTGGCTTCAATGTCTACTAAGCTTTAAAAGCATCATGAGAATATGACACCTTTTGAGATGATTTTGCATTTGTTGAAATTATATAAAGGGCGTACTCATATTGAGTGATATTAAATATTTAGGAATCATTCAAGCGTAAGATGGTTGAGAGATCATCTATTGTAACTCATGTGCTAAAGATGCTTAAGCTAATAGAGAGATTGGCCCAACTCGACCAAGTGATCAACAATAATCATTAGTGAACATCATACTGCATTCCTTTCCTTAATCATTTGGGCAACTTTTCATGAATTTCTTCATGAATAAAATCTCTCTAGCAAAGTTACTCGTTATACTTAAAATTACTGAAACTACTTATAAAAAGGAACAACTTGTGCTAATGGTCAATACTTTTTCTAAGCCCAAGAAGAGAAAAAAGAAGAAGCCTAAGAAGAGTTCTAAGGCTAAAGCTGGGGTTGAAAAACCTAAATGAGTTGTACAAAAGAAGAAAAAGAATGCTTACAAAGGCATCTATTACCATTGTTGAGCAGAAGGCCATTGAAAGAGAAACTGTAAAGTTTATCTCAAAATCATAAAGCACAATAAGCTTAGAGAACCTTTTACTTTAGATAAAAGGGAAATCTTGAAGCAGAAGAAGCTTAGAGAAGCTTCTACTCCAAGAAATTGTGAAGAAGAAGATGTTTAGAGAAGCTTCTACATCAAAAGGAGACCAAAGTTTAATAAATCCATAAATCTGTCCTATCTTTGGCATTATAGACTTAGTCATATTAATAAAACTAGAATTACAAAATTACATAAAAAGGGATATTTGGATCCATATGATTATGAATTATATGAAACTTGTGAATTATATCTCATTGAAAAAATGGTTAAGAAACCCTTTATTAGAAAAGGTGAATATACCAAAAAAGTGATAGAATTGACACATAGTAATATATGTGGTCCAATGACTATTTTAACCAAATGAGATTTTTCCTACTTCATTAACTTTATTGATGATTATTCTAGATATGGGTACTTGTATTTGATGAAATACAACTTTGAAACCTTTGAAAAGTTTAAAGAGTTCAAATTTGAAGTAAAGAAACAAACTACAAAGAGTATCAAGACACTTAGATCGGATCAAGGTAGAGAATATGTATACCAAGAATTCAAGGATGACTTAAAATAATTTGGGATTCTCTCACAATGTACTCCACCTATAACATCACAAATAAATGGTGTTTTAGAAAGGAGAAATCGTACCTTATTTGACGCGGTATGTTCAGTGATGAGCTTTGTAACTTTGACTATCTCTTTATAGGGCTTTAGTTTAGATATTGTTGCATATATTCTTAATCGTGTCCTATCAAAATCTATTGATAAGACATTATACGAGCTCTAACTGGATAGGAAACCAAGTTTTTCACATGTGAAGATTTAAGAGTGTTCTGCTTATATGAAGCAAATCATCACAAACAAGTTAGGATCTAAGAGTGATAAATGTCTATTTGTGGGATACCCCAAGGAAACAAGAGGGTTAGTACTTTTACCATCCAGTTGAGCGAAGGGTGTTATGACAATAGGAGACAACTACGTATTACAAATCTAGTTGTGTTAGATGTGGTAGGTTATGAAATGATCTTGGATATAAATTGAAAAAGATGTTTGGTGACAACCCCAGTATTAATGTTGACATCTGGATCAAGTGGCTATGTGATGTATTATGATGTTTCATGAATTGGACTTGAATAAGTGTTGATGCAAAATGAAAGAGGTATCTCAATGGGAAAACATGAAATAGGATTTACTTGAATATATGATTAAATGTGTTTTGATGATCGAATGTCTAACCCAATTCGACTAGACACCAAACTGACTTATGAAGAGTGACTAGTAAATATCCTTGATTAGTAAGTTTAAAGACCGAGATCAAGAGAAGTTTCAATGGTTAAGGTGTTGTGGAAATGATATGATGAGTAAGAAGACATAAGAAATTTGGGCTATGATATGCAAGAAAAATGTTTTCAATTATTCAATAGAGGAATGCATATAATAAATGTTAACTTATTTTCTATAACTTATCACCACCATTCAGAATTCAAGGATGAATTTTTTTAAGGGGGAGAATTGTAATAACCCGAATTTTATAGAATTAATTTTGGCAATTAAAAGGGGTTTTCTAGAGAATTTGAAAGAGATGAAATTGAAGTTTCAAGAGCTTAGAAATTGCAAATTTTGATATGCAAAGTGTCTAGATATGGTAGAAGAAAATTATATGAATTTTAGGAATCTCAAAAAAAGAAAAATTCCTTTAAGAATGCGTATAAAAGAGAATATGTGTTTTTAGGGATTTAGTTCTTGAAAAACTTCAGAAAGATTGAAACTAGGGTTATAGATGTCCAATGAGTACAAAATTATAACCATTACGAAGGTCATTAATTTAATTAATTTGTTTCAAAATTTTGAAGCCGCCGGTGATCGGTGAATATGTTAATCTTGGACTCAAAGTTAAAGAGATAGGAAAAGTTACTAAAGTTAAAGAAGAGTCAAAGGCAAAAGTTGACTTAATATTTTCATTTTTGCCCTCCAATGTCAACTAGCTCTTCTTTTTTACACTTTCTACTAAGGCAATTCATGTATTATCTTCATTCTTAAACTTATGGAGTTCTTCTCTCTCTACACTCACTCTTTCTCTACAAGTAAATAAGTCATTCTTTCATATTGATTTCCTGTATTTTTTTGGCTTATTCCTCTCTTCTTCCTCTACAATTTGATACCAAAATCATATGGATTCATTGAGTAAAATCTAAATTATGAATTTCAAAAGCCAATAATCATTATTCATTTCACTATTCAACTCATAAACTCATATGGATTTTCTGGTATTTTGAGGCTCAAATATTTTATCTCTAGCTTGTTTTTATGAACCAAAGTTATGATGTAATAGCAAATAAATACTTGATGAGAGAAATCTATGGGAAAAATTGAAAAGCCAATATACTTCTTTTCTTAGTCCATGAAAAGAATTGGAAATCTTGGTAAAATTAGATTTGATTTCTTGCTTCATGCTGCTAAGGTGAGTAGTTCTTACCTCTCCTATGAATTCTAAAATAACTAGTTAATGATAAATTAGAGAATTATTATTATGATAAAGAAAATGGATATCATGTGAACTTGTGGTGAAGATGGACTTTGATTAGTGCTGATGATAATATATAGTTGTATGATTGGAAAAAGTTTGGTAATCAAAAGTTGGTTGGGCTAGTATATGAAGTTTGGTTAAAGAAATAAGGGTTGACCTTAAGGAAAGGTGTAGTTGACCAAAGACTTGAGCAAATCTGGACGTATAAGTAGAATCGCGAGCATGATTGTGAGCCTAGGAATTTAAAAACGAGCAAAATTGTGACTAGAATCCTGAGGAACCTAATGTGAACACTTCGATTCAACTCGAGCCAAAATATTTCAAAATGCAAGGTTACTTGTCAAAAGTTGCAAACATTCGAGAAGTTTAGGATTATATGCAATCCAAATCGCAAGTCAAAAATAGGGCTGGGAGAGGTTAATTCAAATCATGGAAAAGTAAGCTAAATTTTCAATTTGAATCACAAATGCATATATGCCTACTCTATTTTTGCAATTAGAATCATAAATTATGTTGTAAGGAATGGCGATTCAAATCGTCAGCCCTAAAATTGAAATATAAGCTAGAATAAATTAAAACACTTATAAACTAATGATCTATCACCTATATCATCTTCTTATACTTAATACGATGAGGTTTGGAAGTGATTAAATAATTAAATAATTGAGTAGCAGTGAATTAACATTATGAAAATATGTTAGGATTTAAGAAAGTAAACTTGTAAAATAAATAAATGATTTGGATCCTTAGATGGATAAAATAAATAGTGATGCTATGATAATAATATGGAAGATAATATGATGGTGATGGATTATGCACTGTGCAGTATAAATTATAGCTAATGTGGATATAATAATTAAGAAATCCTAAATAAGTAACTCATAAGCTAATAATAATGTACCTAATGATTGTTTATTCATATTGACACTGTGGTACTAATCCTAATGGCTATTACAATAATGAGGCAAGAAATATATGGTTGTATTAGTGATAGAATGTGATCCTTATGAATAAGACTATGATAAAGAACATAGGATTTTGATAAGATAAGAGGGAACAACATAATGATTAAGGATGACAACTTAAAGCCATGAGAACTTCGATTGGATGAAATGTGATGTGACACCATTCAGAGATGAGTCTCTGAAAACTTAATGACTTGCTTGTGAAATTTAGTATGAGAAATGATAATTAATAATGATAAAATGTAATTGAATGTGAATTTGAAAACATGATTATTATGAGAAGAGATAATGCTTGAAATCTTGAGATTTCTTTATGAGTTGATATGTGATAAATGGTGATGACAAAATGTGATATATGAGATTAATGAAATATGAATGATAGATATCATGATAATTGATGAAAAAACATGTGATTCTATTAATGATGGAAAAATGAATTATGTGACATGACTATGATGAGAAATGATACTGTAAAAATGTTTGAATTTTTCCATGAGACATGGAATGATAAATGATGAGATGAGGTGAGGAAAATGAATCAGATCCTAGATCTACGTGTTCTAATATAAAAAGAGTGGTTGAAGGTAGAAGCCTAAAGGGAAAAGGTTAAGTTTGTGCAAGATAAGATGGGAACGAAGTAATAAAGAGGATTTTGATATTATTATTTATTTCTGCTTACGCATCTAAATTGTTATGCTATGAAATGCTAAATTTAATATGATAATGTGAACAAAAATAATGTGATGACTGATGTTAACTATTACTATAACACTTATGATTTCTTATAATGTGTTAATGATGACGTTGGGTGATGCCACTTAAGGGTTGGTTACCTATGTATTTTGTGAAACAATGGACAATGAAATAATGTGATAAGATAACTTGATGATTGATGATAAAGGCCTTAAGCCATGAAGAAAATCATGGTTCTTTATAATATTCCATTAAGAGTGTGAGGTAATCTCATCTAGAGGGTAATCTTTGAAAACTTAGGATTTTTTTTTTTAAACATGGCATGGAATATGAATATGTGGCTATGATGTACATATATATAGTTATTTTATGATAAATTCATAAGCTAAGTATAGATTTATCTCACTAAGGCCCAGACACACTTTTTTCTAGAACATTTTCTAGATTCTTATAATATTGCTATTGTTCCTCCATCAAAACGTAAGGATGGATGTTAATCCTGTTGAAATAATGGTTGACATATTCACAACTACCATAATGAGTCTATAGAAGCATGAGGCTAGAATGTTCTGGAAACTTGATGTAAAAATTTAAACATTACTATTTTCAAGAGCATGTGCCTTATTTAGGCTATGCTTTTACACATTAAATAAGTTTGCTTATATCATAAAGTATCTTCCTTTCTTTCCCTAAATTTATATTTTCTTAACTATTCAATTGGGTTTGAATAGGAATGATTTAGGAATAACAAAACAAATATGAACAATAAAGTTAATGGAAGTAGGAGCAAAGGCCAATGATTATCAATTGGAAATTGATATTCACACTGATCATGGCCAAAAATTTGAGTTATGATAATAAGAAACAAAATGGTTATGGAAAGGAGAAGACCTCTCACCAAGGAAAGAAGCTTAAGTTGTGTGTTTGTAAAGACAATTAAGGGAATGGACATTTTTTTCTCATAATAGTAGTAATAAAAGATGAATTGGTGGAAGACAAAATAAAGAATTCAAAACCATTACTATTACTTCAAAAATATTTTGTCTATTCCAAATGCATGCCCTTGTTCATGTTTAAGAGTTGTTTAGTTTACACAGAAAGTTGAACTTCTTAAGAAGTAAATTCTTTTATGAACTTCTCAGGAACCGCTTAGAATTAAAAGTTTCTATAAAAAAATTTTCTTACCTATGGAGAATGCAGGTAAAAAACTTTCCATTTTTTTTTGGAAGTAGAACTTTCTCTATTTTGTCAATTAGTAGTTAACCAAACAACACATCCATTTCTTATTTCCCAGGAAATTGTACTTCTCACGTAACTTTTTGTCAACTAAACAATCTCTCAATGAAAATAAGTCAATTATAATGTTTAATGTTGTGAAAATTGAAAAACACAAATTTTAACGTATGTAGATTTCATAAAACTAATATATGGATAAAAATTGACAATTAACTTTTTTTTACAAGGTAGTAACAAGGATACATAATATAGCTATGTACTTGAAATATAGCAATATTTATCCCATTACTTTGGGCTTTGTTTGACATTGGTAAAATAAAAATGGAAGAGTGAAAATGAAATTCTTCACTTGTTTGGATAAATATGAAAATAAGAATGAATGAAAATATAAGTGAAAATGAATGTAAGTCCCACTAATTTTTTTCCCTCCCATGTATGGAATGAAAATGAAGGAAAAATGAATTAAAGTTACTAAATTTTAAAATCAACATCACTAAAAATTTACTAGAAGTGTAAATGTAATTTATAGAGTTTCTTTTCATTTTCTTCCCTCCCAACCTTCTCTTTATTCGAATACAAGGGATGAAAATATTTTTTATTATTTTCTTTCATTCTTTTTTTTTTCATTTTATCTAATTTTCATTCCTCTCTATTAATTTTTACTTTAACCAAACAAACTTTACAAATTGCAAGTTACAAAATGTTTCCTTCTTTACATAGGAAGAAAGAAAATACTAAATAGATCTAAATTGTCAACTCTACTGTCAAGCCGAGTCATCATCATGTATACAGGGTAATTTAAAAAAAATCATAACATCACTTTAGTTTTTGTTCATCATAGTAATTTTAATTTTTTTACCGCATTTTGCATTTGGGTGAAAATGTATGAGTATATAATTTAGTCTTCTCTAGCCTATTTTTTTCCTAGTAACCCTTTTATGCTTCTATATCTTGCAGGAAAGAAAGAAATAAATTACTGATTGACATGAGTTTTTTTTTTAAAAAAAAAATTGAAATATCATCCAATATTGCTAAATATTTGTTTCAATACTATATTTTCAATTGGCATATTTTTTTGTTAATTATTAGGGAATTCTATGGTATAAATAGTAATTTTGTTACATGAGATATAATACTATATGTGTACTAATCTTAGCAAATCTTGATGAAATAGGAGAACTGCAATTGTAGATTTCTTTGATTAGGTAATTGGTAAGACAATACCTTTATTCTAAGATTGGCATAGGATTAATGATAGAGTAAAATACAATTTATAGGGTATGAGTCAAGAATTCAACACTATTTCATTGAGGATAGCATTTTGCATGGTGGAGCTATATCTAAATGAAAATTAAATCAAACACAATTATAAACAATTAGAGAATAATAACAAAAAAATCTAACAATGAAAGGAGGAGATAAGAACTTGAGGTGCTTCCATGTTGTGGTTTCAAGGAGTAGATTAAAGAAAAGGATTGACAAATTGAGGGATGTAAATGGTACTATAGGCTGCTTTTAAACAAATGGCAATAGAGCATTTTCCAAAATTAGTACTCTAATCCACAAGCATTTGATGTGAATATTAATTTAGAAGAGTTATTAGTGCCGAAACTAACTGCAGTCCATCTTTAATACTTATCACAGCCATTTATTGAAGTAGAAATTCATAAAATGATTTTTGAACTAAAACCAAATAATGCACTTGGACCTGATGTTATCATGTTAGATTTTATCAACTATACTGGTCTATTGTTAGTAAAGATGTGATACAACGGTGTTATCTTCTATGCATAGAGGGTTTTTACTTAAATCATTGAATCAAACCTTGATTTGTCTAATTCCTAAAGGTCAGATGCAAGAAACTTTTAGAGATTTCAAAGCCCATAAGTCTTTGTAATTTAGTATACAAGTTTATTTCAAAAGCTTTGGTTTTAAGGTTATAAAAGATTCTGGATGAGGTTATTAGTCCATATCAAAATGCATTCATTAAAGGTAGATTAACCACTGATAATATTGTTATATTAACTGAGCAAATTTAATATATGAGAATATGCAAGAGCAAGAAATGCTATTAGGTTGTAGTTAAGATTGACTTTCAGAAGGCTTTGATTATATCTTATGAAATTTTATACATCATCTAAACTTATATGGGATTTCCTACACCCCAGATACAAGGTATTATGTAAAACATTAGTACAATATCTTATAGAATCATAAGTGATGGTACCAACTTAGAGAATTAGATAAGGTGACGCTCTTTGATCTTATATTTTTATACTTTGTGCTAATGTTTTGTCTTTTATAGTTCATAAAGTTGAAGTTGATAGTCAAATTCAAAGGGTAAGAGCAAGTAGACATGCACCTTCAATAAATCATTTTTTATATGCAGATGATTTGGCGCTATTTTTCAAGTTTACTTTTAAAAGTTGTCTACAGGTTAGTCAAGTGTTATCAAATTTTGAAGGAATATTTGGACTCTAAGGTTAATAAATCAAAATCTGAAGCCTGATTTAGTCCTAATACACCAAAGAAGATTAGTTGTAACTTAGCTACTATTTTGGAAATTAAAGTTGCCAAACATTTTGGTAAATATCTAGGAACTTATATGGATAAACCCAATAGGAGAAAGGAAATTGGTCAAAGACATTATCTCTTAAATTAATAAAAAAATTTCAAGGATGGAAACCTGAATTGTTGTGTAATGCAGGAAGACATAGCCTCTACAAAGTAGTTTTTCAAACTCTCCCAATTTATCAAGTGGCCATAACAACAATCCCTACAATTTATATCACTCAATTAAAGAAATCACTTAGAAGGTTTTAGTGGGGGTGAGAATTGTGGTCAAAGAAGGGTGCACCTCATATCTTGGGATAACATGACTAAACTAGTAGATCAAGGAGGCATAAGCTTAATTGGACTAGATTAATTTAATAGAGTAATGATGGCAAAACAAGCGTGGAGAGTTTCATCTAAACCAAACTTATTAATCAGCCAACTAATCATTCATAAGTATGTCAATGGAGATATGGAAGACATTGAGAAACATCATTATAATGGGAGCTGGAGATGTCGAGATATTCGGGCTATTTCGTTATTAATAATAGATAAGCTTTTTTGGCAAATTGGAATTAGGTCATAGGTATCTTTAAGTAGTAAATTCTGGTGGAAACCTGCTGGTCCTTTACCAATTGGTTTCAACATAGTACAAGAACTCAGAAGAGCACCTACTCCATAATGGGATAACGGTAAGGTGGCTTCATCATATACTTAACAAACATTTAAACAAATGTGCAATACCCTAATATTTTGTTTTGTGACGGTAGATTGGTTGGCCTAAACAGAATCAATCCAAGACTCTTATTGTGTCAAGAAATATTTTGTATGAATTTTCCATGAAAAGAGATATGAAAACTTCCTTTACCTCATAGAGTTTTGATGTTTTTGTAGAGATTCTGCACTAATAGTTTACTAGTCAATACAATGTTTCAAAGTAGACACATTTGGACTCTATCAACTTGCCTATTTTGTAAACAAGAGGCAAAAACCATGCAACATTTGTTTTTAAATTATAGTTTCAGTAGAGCAATTTGGTTTGGATCAAATTTCAAAATTAGATCAACTCTGATAGACCTATAGGATGCTATTCTCTAGTTCAAATTATGCTGAGACAAGGACTTCTCATCCACATGTCATATATATGAGCTTACATGTCTAATAGCTATTATGTTATATGGCATTTGGTATATGAGAAATCAGGTGATCCATCAGAATTTAATCCCAATGCATTAGAAACATTTATAGTCATTAACGTATTGTTGCGGAGTTATATATTGAAGCCTATAGTAAACAACTTCAAATCAGAGACATTCCTTACAAGTCATCATGCTACTAATTTGCATATTATCAGACAATTGCAGAGTCAAAAATAAATATATACTTTTGCAGACACGAGAGGGAAAAAAAAAGAAACAAGTTTTAGGGTAAGAAGGTTATTCAATGTAGAGGTTCGATTGTCGAGGATGGAATTTATATGCAAGTTAGAGTTTAATGCAATTCAATTGCTTCTACAAAACTCATGACAATAATACTTTATCTATTTTTTTGGTGACGGGTTACTTTGAATCAAGCAATTGAATTGGGATTATCTTTACTGGTCAGAAAATCAGAAGATTTCTGCAACATATGAATAACACTATGGTGCAATGTGATTGACAAAGTCTTTGCTATGATCTTAGACTTCTCTTGCAGTCATATGCAGTCGTTGTAACAATCAACCCAAATCTAATTTTCACACTTTTCAACCAAATTTTTAAACCTGTAAGAAGACATGTATGTATGGTTGTTGACAGGTGGTTCTTCCCCTTATAATATGTCTTGTATCCTGTGGAACAGGAAAAAAAAAGAAAAAAAAAGGCCATGAAAGGATGAGAATGAATTCTTCTTGTTGATTGACGAAGGTTATGAAATCTGAAAAAATATGCGGTTTGTTGTTGCTGCTAAATTGATTTTCGATGGAGACCCAGCAAAGTTGATGGGCTTTGTTTTTGGAATGGACAGCATTTTGGACAGCAAAGTGAATGGACGAAACATTGAAAGGATAAAAAAATTGCAGAAGCAGGAGCTGTATAGTGGGATTTCAACAATAAATGCAGGAGCAAGTGAAACCTCTCATAGTCTAATTGGAGCACTGTACTGCATATACACCATGAAATTATCAAAATTATTGTTTTACATAATTTGTAGGTCAATTTGTATTCTAGAAACCTCCTGATTATTAATACAAAAGTTGACTGTTTCCCAAACGTTGATATTGACGTCAGTGACTACACAATGGATTCAGTATTTTTCACTTATCAAACAAGCAAAAGCTTGTGGAGAAATAAAAAATTAAATAAAAACTTTTATAAATAGCATCTTTTTTATCCTTTAAAATTT
>JANHAO010014251.1:0-15421 GCA_026873985.1 Saraca asoca | reverse complement strand
TTTCTCAGGATGCTCTCTTCTAGCAAAATGAGTCTCTTCTTTCTTTTCTATTACACAGAGCCTATATACAAAAGGTTAGGTCTGCCATTCGGTTATTGCAGGCTCTCCATCAATCAGCCTCTACTGACTGGCCCTTCCTCGATCTACCCGCTCAATTGGCCTTGGCTGAGGAAGACTTCCTTCAGCTGACTGGGCTCCCTTCAGCTGGGCCTTTTGCTAGCCCATCTGAAAAACACATACAACACTTACAAACTTGTATAATTATTTGTATTGCTTATTAAAAATATCTAACTCAATTAATTTCTCTTTTATAATAATAATAATAATAATAATAATTACGAATTGCACTTCAATCCTTGATAATTTTTTTTAACTTACATTGTAACTTTGATAAAAAATATTGAAATTTTTAAAAAACTTTTTAGTGCAACATTTTATACAGCAAAAAATTACATTTTGTTCAATTTGGTTCAATTTTATTTGTTTATTAATATATTATTAGTTTATATTATTTATTTATAATAATTAATTTATATAACATTATACTCATTTTTAAATTTTATAATAATTTTCTCACACTATTTTATTTATTGATTTTTCTTTTAATTTTATTAAAATTAAACGTAATTATTTATATTATTTATTATATATTATCAAGCGAACAGGCTAACCCATTAAGCTAATGGGTAAACACTTTCTTGTCCTAAGCTCTTGTCGAATTGGATTATTTCGAGTCAATTCCTTGCCAAGTCAAGCTACTGTTATCGTTTTCCGTACCAATCCCAGTCCTAGGCCAGGCAAAATTATACCAATCTCAAGCCAGGCAAAATTATACTAGTCACAGGCCAATTCGTTAAGCCTAAAGCGGATAGTGTAAATATGAGAAAAAGCAGATAGGTTTTCTTAATGGGAATCACTTCAAAAAAATATCATATAGTAAATTGCTAAAAGAAAATGGTTGGCAAAGGGGAATCCATCCATAGTAGCACAATGAGTCACAAGGATACCATCTTATCATCATCCTTCATGAATAGATTCAAAATCATTTCTAACAGTTAAAACCAGTTATGTGGAACTTGAATGTCTGTGTTATCCTTAGTTCTGACTCCCTACACCTGCAAATTAGTTAGCTCGAGACAATTTAAAACTAATGTTTTATTGTAGGATTCTTTCCATAGAATTATTATCATCATGCAATATTTTCCTATTTTACCTCAAGAAAACTCATAACCACTCCTAAATGTGATTATACCTACCAATACTAGTTGATATAGTCTAGGAATACAAAACACCTAATTTTTAAAACACAATAAATCTTTTTATATTTTTCAAACGTTGAAATGGAACAGCAGACAAATCAGAAATTACGAGAGAAAGTCACCTCCCATTCTGAAGTAGTAAGAGGAATAGTTGGGTCAAGCATGGTTGTGAGAACATCGACAAAAGGTACCCCAGCAATGGCAGCCTTGAACAAATCAGGCCTCATATTAAGAACTGCACCAATTAGCAATCCCCCTGCACTTCTTCCCTCAATGCAAAGTCTTTCCCTTGTACAGTATTTGTTATTTATCAAATGCTCAGCACAGGCAATGAAATCAGTAAAGGTGTTCTTCTTCTTTAAGAACTTCCCATTCTCATACCATTGCCTTCCCATTTCACCACCTCCACGAACATGAGCTATAGCATATATAAAACCTCGATCTAACAACGAGAGCCTTGATGACCTGAAAGTGGGATCTATGCATATCTGTCGACAATGTGAATTACTGAATTGAGTTTAGAGATCAAGTAGTGGGAGAGAAGATCAAATCAAAACAATCAGATTCATGAACAGGAATGTTTATAACCAAAGGAACAGACCAAGTAAGAAATGGTGCAAAAAAAAAAAAAAAAGAATAAACTAATTAACAGTCTCCTTCATAACATGTACTATCTTAGTAAAACATTAACTACAAGACAGTTACCATTAAACCCATTCAACCAAAACAGACACTAATATCCGAAAGAAACATAAACTTAAGTCCCAAGTAAGGATGCATGTTTTAAAATCCTCTCATAAACAAAATGAGAAGAAAGAAGAAATATATGTCAGCTGGAACAAGTCAAAAAATCTTACTATAATTTTATAGCCAAAATTTTACATTTGAAATTTCAAGTAGCAACCATGAAAAGATATTCTAGAACATCAACTTAATAATAGATACATACAAACAGCAGCAACTTCCATGCATTAATCATTTTGTAACCTCAATGATAGCAACAACAAACCAAGCCTTATCCCATATCAATTTCTACATCCAAAGCAAAAAACTTAAAATCGGCATTGCTATCAGAAATTCAATTTGTAAAATATTTTCTTGGTTCACCTCATAAGACCCATAGCCATATAGTAATAAGGGATCTGATCCATCAAGTTTCACAAGATCTTTTCGGTAAACAATTGACATGGGAATCTGCGTCCCATCCAAAGCAGATGCCCACTGCCTTTCAGTAACATATCGTGTTGCATCGAAACCTCCCAGCACCTATGTAAAATGGTTAAACAACTATTACAGGAACAGAAACATTAATCTAATAAGACAAGGAGAAAAAAAAGACTCTTAGGAAAGGAAATGGGCAAAACAACTACAAAAGAATGCCAACTGTAAATTTTATCACTTACTTGAACCATTGCAGTCCAAGCTCCATTCAAATCAATATCAAATGTCCAGATGCAAAATTAGGTGAACCTAGAGATTGGGCATGCTAATAAAATGCTTTAAAACATCCTTCTATACCTTTATGTTCTCCTTTTATTTTATTCTATTTTATTTTTATCCTCTTTGAGGAAGTTAACAATATGCTATTAACACGCATCAGGAATAGCACAAGAGACCATGTTACCAACATTCACATCGTATTCTAGTCAAGACTACTTTAAATCAATGATGCCTCAGTTTAACATTATGCATGTCCCAGCCTTGTTTCTCAAATTATTTTCTCGAAACAACTTCGAGTGACAATATCTTTGAACTGATTTTGACCCTCATCAGGTTAAAATGGAGCTAGTTTCCATATTCATAGGACCGTGGCTGAGCTTTTTCTTGTAGAACGGCCCATACCTATGTCCCACCCACCTGGAAATTATGTAAAACCACACTTATTTAGCTGAAAAGCAAACCATACCCCCCCAATATTCTAATCAAACTCCACAATTGCCTAACATGAATATTATTATATCCAACATTGCTTCATACAGTAGCAGATGACTTGGACTCCCCACTATTGGCAAGTTATTTTTTCATCATCAAGCCTTTTCAGAAAGTCCTGTTCTAGCTTTATAATTCATTTTTATCCAAAATCCAAAATATTTAGGATTTCTCAACACAATTAGAGAAGTATGCACACCTAAGAAGTGTCCTTTCATCATCAATTGAATTTTTTAAGAAAATATAATTGAAACTCAAAACAATGCCTCAAATAGAAATGAGGATGTCAATCATCAACTGATGTATCTTTGCCAAACAAACAAAACTCATTTTTTTTTATAGAAAAGAAAATATTATTAGAAGAAGGAATGCATTACAAAGAAGGAGGATGAGCCATCCTCAAAAAGAAAGAAAAACTTAAAAGACTAAAAGTTCAATAGATAACCATCAATCAAAGTTCCAAATATTATCTTATCCCACACTAAAACCATAGGCTAAAATTGTTGTTTGAAAATTCTAGCATTCCATTCCAATCATATACACAATAAAACAGCAAGTCTTGCCAACTTGCAAAGAGCTTTTTTTTTCCCTCGTTATGACCGAAAAAATCATATCTACCTAAAAAGAAAATGTCCAGTGTATTTGGACAAACCCATGAAATCCCAAACATAGAAAAGTTTATTCCACAACTGCCATGCCCCCTCAAAATGAAGAAACAAGTGACTATTGTTAGAATGTTTCACGTGGGCTTCCATTGTTGAGAATATTTTACAAAACCTAAATTACACAAAGTGATAATATTTTGGGGCTTAAAATGACACACCTAAAGTGATTTCTAGTCATGTGAGCTTAGTAACTGGGTGATGAGTGAAATATTTATATATTTTATTTCTTCTACATTTATTCTTTTGTCAAGTTTATTAAAAAAAAAAAAGGTCACTTATCGTTTGTTTTAGTCATTTGACACAGTTTCAAACTTTTGACTATATCTAGAGTTTTGTACCTCCATTTGAGATGATTCCTATATCATTTGAAAGCTAAGACAAAGGCCTCTAATTGTTATGAAGAGTTTCAAGCCAGTTCGGACATTTGGTCGTTTGAAATTAACCCAGAAGTTGAGTAGAATGCTGACATCGCTGAAACCTGACCCTGTCACAGTATTTTAATGTTATCTAGAGCTACAGACCTCTAATCGATGTAAACTCAAGCCCATTACAAATCTAAGATCCATATCTACAACTTTCATGAAGGACTCAGTGAAACTAGGTCGTCTTGAATGAGAAAAAGGTCTGTGAAGTTAAGTTGTAGAATCTGATATGGGTTGGACTACTGTGTAACTGTTTTGGTTGCTAGCCATTAACTTGAGTTGGAAACCTCTAATTGGAGCAAGGCCTGGTCTGTGGGATTGCTGAGTAGTAGGGTTACAACTCTCTAACAAAGATCAAAGTCTAATTCTAACCTTATCCAACTGAAATCAACAGCCAAAGTTAGAAAAGGAAACTAGATCAATCAGAATACTAGTTGAATTAGGATTACTTGAGGCATCACTCCAGAATCATGAAGGGTTGATCCCCACTATCTTTGTATATAATAGGAGTTCCTTTGAGGCAAAATACAGAACAATTTCTCTACCACAATTCTTTTCTTCTTCTTTTACTTTATTTTCTTTACAATGAGTTGCTAAACTTGTCTTTCAATTTGAGGGAATTCTATTTTCAATTTATTATGAGTGCAAGACCTAATTTATTTTGAATTATTCTTGATTCGGTTATCTTCTGTTTTTTTTGTTTTTAATTGATTTATGATTGTATAAGATGATTTTCTATGAAGGTAGGTCCGTTAGTTAATTATTTGTTGTAATTATTGCAAACTCAAACTTCATAATCCATAATTATTTTGAAAGTTCAGTATATATAGCAATTAGGTGCTAATGATTATGATCCCAATTTTCGTTCAATGCCTAAGGAAGCGTAGGATAGATTAAATGATTTACACAAATGTATAATAGTTATCCAATCTTAGCTTCTTCCTATTCATAATGCTATTATTAATCTCACTAGGATCACGTGATATCTAATTAGTTAATAACAATATTTAAATTGGGTGCTAGGCTTGAATTAGTGAAAGTAGAGAAGAAATAAGGATTATTCTAATATCTAGATAATTATTGGTAAGCAATCGAAGAAGGAATAATATTTAGAAGTCAATGAACATCCTGTAAATTGAAAGTATGAATATCTCTTGAATGGAAGTTTTCCCAATTTAACTTTTTCATAAAATTTACATTCAGTTTTTTATATTTTTAAATTTGAATTCAAACCTCCCTTTACTTAATACTGCTATCTTTAATAGATTAAAACAATAAACTAATCAATTAATCTCTAGGGTTCAACCTGGACTTACCGACACTACAAATTTAAGAAGTTCAATAATTTAATTATGATAAATTCAACAATCATCACTATGCTATCCTGAAATAGGTCAAGTTATCCCAGCCAGGTTTAATGTACATAACGTAGGGTTCTACTCTCACCCTAGGTCAATTCCTGCAATCTCTCCATTAGGATTTGCAGACACATTCTCCCATGGGCTGCTAAGGATCAAGAGGAGTGAACCTACTCGGATTCCCACTTATTCAAGTAATTGTTTTATATTATTATTATTTATGCTATGTGACATAATAAATTAAATCCGAATAATTGATTCAATTCCATAATACAATTCTAACAATTGGTATCAACGCCGATAATTTCATCATGTTGCATGACTAAATATTATGCTAATTTATTTAGAAATTATTTCTATCATATTATTGATGGAATCGAGGAAGACTAAGTTCATTGTTTCAAAAAATTATAACCTTGCAACAAAAAATAATCTATTATTTTTACATGAATAATTCTCTAAATATTATTGATGCATTTCGCATAAATAATTTTTGGGATTTGTGTAAATCATGAAATCAAATTTTCATGAAATCAAATTTTCAAGGTTTTTCCATAAAGGGATTTCATCAAATTTATCACAATTTGTGTTTTTCTTCGAATTGATTTATGGTTCTATCTCAAAATATGACACAAACAAAACCCATATTTTAATTCCATTAAAACCAATGAGTATGAAATTATGGATGAAAAGAATGTTTTTCAATCTCAAAATCAAAGCAAATTTTCTAGTTTTTTGTTCAAATTAATGCATGGGTTAGTTTTAGATTGGCATTAGGGGAAAAACCCACATGAAAATTTGGATAAAATTCGCTGAATTGGAATCGAGTTGTTCGTGGGTTTGAAACTGATAAATACACCCAATTTGTAGGCAAATAAGGTGAAAATGACAACCATCTACAAGCGTACTCGATGCATGCAAGACACATGTCATCGTGCCAATCTCTGATAGAGATTATTCTAGTGGCATTCTCTTTCACTCTCAAAAGTGGATTTTTTGAGCATTTTTTTCCTAATTTTTTGGAAATAAAAATTATTTATTTAATTTTTGCCCTATTTATTTGAATATTAATTTGATATTATTTGGGTTTGAAAATTTTATAATATAGTTCCTACATGGTGAGCTATTGTATGAAATTTTTTCCAGTACGACATGTTACTGTTTGGTTGATAAATTAATTTTACATGATCATATGTATATTTACATTATTATTATTATTATGGAATTATAAATTGCTCGTACTATGACATGGAATTTTACATTATTGTACCCATCTATTATGGGACCAGTCATATAAGATTATATTGAAAATTAAATTATTTAATTTGGTATCTAGGAGAGTGCTATGTTGATAATATTTATACCCTTTCAATATGATATTAATATAGTTTGTTGTTAGTAGTATGAGAATTAAGATTGAGTATTGTATTCTAAAATTCTAAATACCCTATCGATATTGAGTTTTAGGAATATGGTATTTAATCCTTGTATTATATTACATAATCTTATCTATCCTATTGGTGTCAGGTCTTGTAGTATGATATTATTTAGGAATTGCATAGTTTACTAAGAAAATTTTATAGCATGACCAATTTAAAAATGCAACATAAGAATTTATGATTAATTTCATAAATTATTATTTCTTCAATCTTCGTTGCCTACACAACTATAGTGAAAATAGTGAATGAAACTAATCATAAGGATTAGGCAGGTTCGTTGAAATTATATTTGGTAATCACAAACTTAAATTTGGTATCGAGGGAGAAGGAGCTAGTGATTGATGACAACTCTACTACTACAAAAAAAGGGTATTCATGACAAGTGGACATACTCTAATAGTGTGTTTGATGGTTATGAAGTATACTACGAATAAAACCAAGCTGATTTCAATCTGGAACTTCACCAAATAGATGTTAAGACAGCCTTCTTGAATGGTGATTTGACATAAACTGTTTATATCAACCACATAGATGGTTTCTAAGAGAAGGGTAAAGAACACTTTAGGTGTAAATTGAAAAGATCCATATATGGTTTAAAAGAAGTTTCTAAAAAATGGTATCTCAAATTTGATGAGATTATTACTTCTTTTGGATTCAAGAAGAATGTGCTTACTCGGTGCTATTTTTTAATTGAAGACAGATAAAAAGGTGTAAGTCCTTGATGCAGTAGTCAAAGTGCTTGGGGAATTTCGTGATGTAATGCCCCAGAACTTCCTAACACTTTGCCCCCAAGATGTGCTATGAATCATTAGATTGAATTGGAGCCAGGTGCCAAACCCCCTGCTAGGGTGCCATACAGAATGTCCCCATTAGAGTTGCAGGAAATCAGGAAGCAACTAACTGAATTGTTGGATGCAAGGTACATTCAGCATTCCAAGGGTCCTTATGGTCCACCAGTATTCTTCCAGCAGAAGTAAGATGGCAATCTTCGGATGTGTATTGACTATCGAGCCCTGAACAAAGTGACAATCAAAAATAAATGCCCTATCCTTTTGATGCAGGATCTGTTCGATAGATTGTATAAAGCCACCTACTTCACTAAATTGGATCTGAGATCGAGCTATTGGCAGGTCTGCATCGCGGAGGGAGATGAGCCAAAGACAACATGTGTAACTCAGTATGGATCATTCAAGTTTCTGGTAATGCCCTTCGGACTCTCAAATGCCCCTGCCACTTTTTGTGATCTTATGAATGACATCTTCCATGATTTCATTGATGACTTTGTAGTGGTCTATTTAGATGATATCGTGGTGCACAGTGAATCCTTGGGGGATCATGTCTCTCACCTGAAGCAAGTGCTGGCCAGATTAAGGCAGCACCAAAATATAAAAATGGAGAAATGTGAGTTTGCTCAACAAGAAATCATGTTCCTGGGCCATAAGGTGTCAAAAAGGGCGGTGAAAATGGATGAGAAAAAAGTCCAGGCAGTATTGGATTGGGCCCCACCTTCCAAGGTTTCTGAATTATGTTCCTTCCTTGGTTTGGCTAACTACTACAGAAAATTTGTGCAGGCTTACTCTAAGAAAGTGGTGCCCCTCACTAATTTGCTTAAGAAAGATAAGAAATGGCTGTGGTCAGAAAAATGCCAAGAAGCTTTTGAGAAACTGAACACTGTTGTGGCTAGTGAACCTGTGCTAAGGTTGCCTGACTTTCTGTGGCAACACAAGTCTGACCGGCATAACCAGGTTGCAGATGCTTTGAGCAAAAAGAAAGTGCAGGAAACTGTGGCTGCACTTAGTGGTGTCCAAACTGATTTCATTGACAGAATCAAAGATGCAGCCAAGAATGGCCAAATGTATCAGAAATTTGTGGAAGAGGTACAGGATGGGATCGTTCGCAGGTACTGGCTGGAAGATGGGTTACTTCATGCAAAGGGAAACAGGCTGTTTGTCCCCAAGGTTGGTGGCCTCTGATATGAATTACTGAAGGAAACTCATGACACAGTGGGCTGGACACCCAGGTCGAGAAAGGATGCTTGCCCTTCAATCTCATTTTTATTTCTGGCCATACATGGAAGATGAGATAAAAGTTTATGTGAAAACTTGTGGGGTATGTCAACTGGACAAACTAGAGAGACGGAAAGAAGCAAGGCTGCTGCAACCATTGCGAATTGCAGAAAAGCCATGAGTATCAGTTTTTATGGATTTTATTTCTGGTTTCCCCAAAGTTAATGGCTTGAGTTCTGTTTTAGTGGTGGTGGACAAGTTCTCGAAGTATGCAATCTTCATTGCTGCCCCACATTCACGCACAGCAGAGCAGGCTGCTGAACTTTTGTTTAGAAATGCAGTGAAGTACTTTGGGTTGCCAGAGGATATAATCAGTGATAGAGATACCAACTTTACTGGCAGATTCTGGATTGCACTATTGGGACTGTTGGGTTCTGAGTTGAAATTCTCCACTGCAAACCATCCACAAACCGATGGGCAGACTGAGAGAGTAAATGCTTTGCTGGAAGAACAATTAAGACACTATATTACTGCAACTCAAAAAAATTGGGTAGACAGGATGCTGCTCAATTCTCCTACAACTCACAAAAATCTTCATCTATAGGATTCAGCCTGTTTGAATTGGCTAATGGACATCAACCTCTCACTTCTTATGAAGTTGTTAAACAAAGGAGTAGGGTTAGTCGTCCTGCAACATACAGATTTGCAAGAAACAAGCAAGAGTTGCTTGAGGAGGCCTGAAACAGTTTGAATAAAGCTGCAAAACATATGAAAAACTATGCAAATAAGGGTAGCAGACCCTTGGAATTTAAAATGAGGGACAGAGTACTGCTGAAACTCACTCCACAAATCTGGTAAGAGATGAACAGAAAGATGATTGATAGGGGTTTGATTCCAAGATATGATGGACCCTTCAAGGTAATAAAGAAGGTTGGGGTGGCTGCCTACAGATTGGGCCTGCCAAATAAATTGAAAATTCACCTAACTTTCCATATGAGCTTTCCAAAACCATTTCATGAGGATGAAGGTGAACCCTCCAGAAGTAGAATTGTGAGGGCTCCTCCTATCGTCTAGAAATAGTTTGATGAGGATATAAAGAAGATCCTTGATCAAGTTGAATGCCAGAGTAAGAAGAACAAAAGGATATTTTACTTAGTGAAATAGAAGGCTCTGCCAGAAACTGAGGCTAGTTCGGAAAAGAGCACAACTTTGTGACAATTTCAGAAGTAAGTGGTAGCTTACCTTGAGACCCTACCAAAGAGAATGTTGGCTCTTTCTGGTCGGGGTGGTTTGTCAAACCCTTGGCTGGACTGTGGCAAAAGAGGCAGTGCAATCAGCCTTGGGTTGTGTTAGGCTCTAAGGGAACTTGGCATAAGGAAGACATGTCAAGCAACGGCAAGGCAGAAGTGTTGCTGCTAGGCTAGGATGGGGCTTGTCAAGGCCAAGACACAGAGCAGTGAGCATGATTATCAGGCAAATGGTTGTGACTAAGGCATATATTGTTAGTTGGTTGGCTTAGTGTGGCATTGAGGCCTTGCTAGAGGACTCGGGTGGGCAGTCATCATACAAGGGAGAATCCAGTGGTGCCAACTTGAGTGTGAGCACAAGGGTGCACAGGCAGAGGGAAATTGGGGGTAGAAAAGCTTGTGAATTGGTAGCAACATGATTGCATGGGATGCATGGGGCCTTGATAGTGAAGCACAAAATATCTGTGATGATTACTTTTGGCTACTTGCAGTTGCCTAGCAGTTGGGGTTGTCAACTGCCTCTTTCCATGTGGCAGACATGCATGTAATAATTCCCCTAGTCCCTCTTGTATATATGCCCCTATAAGCCATCATTGGTAGTACAAAATCATACTATATTGTTCTTAGTCCTCGTATTGTATTCAAATTTAATCAATGAAGGTGGGAGAGTGAATTCTTTGTATTTTTGTGGTTGTTCCGTTTTATGTTTTGAAAGTTCCGAATTAAACAGTGAGTGACTGAGAGAGAAATTGGTTGAGACCAAGCAGAAACTTGGTACCATCACAGAAATTCAAAATTAACAAAATTGATCCTGTGACAGTTGGTATCAAGCCAGGTTTACTCTTAAACTTCTGCAAACAAATCTCTGATCATGGCTGATGGAAACACACTCAACCCTATTGCAAGATTGGCCAACGCCCAACTGCTAGGCAACTGTGAGTAACCTAAGGTAACTGCCATAGATATTTTTTACTTCACTGGCCAGTGCCCATGCATCCCATGCAATCACGTTGATGTCAATTCACAAGCCTTTCTTCCCCCAATTTCCCTCTGCCTATGTGTCATTACGAGTGCACTTGAGTCTCGGCACCACTGGACACTCTCCTACATGCTGACTGCCCACCCAAGTCCTCTAGCAAGGCCTTAGTGCCACACTAAGCCAACCAGTCAACAATGTATGCCTCCGTCACAACCCATTAGCCTCATAATCATGCCCATTGCTCAATGTCTTGGCCCTAACAAGCCCCATCCTACCCTGGCAACAACACTTCTACCTTACCACTGCTTGCCATGTCTTCCTCATGCCAAGTTCCCATAAAGCCCACCATAACCCAAGGCTGATTGCATTGCCTCTTTTACCACGGTCTGGCCAAGTGTCTGACAAACCACTCCCACCAAAAAGAGCCAACATCCTCGTTGGTAGGCTCTCAAGATGAGCATCCACTTGCTTCTGAAATTGCCACAAAATTGTGCTCTTTTCCCCATTAGCTTTAGCTTCTGGCAATCCCTTACATTTCACTAAGTAAAAAGTCCTTTTGTTCTTCTAATTCTGCCCTTCAATCCAATGATCAAGGATCATTTTATATCCTCATCAAACCATTTCCAGACTATAAAAGGAGCCCTCACAATTATGCTTCTAGAAGGTTCACCTTCATCTGCATGAAATGGTTTCCAAAAGCTCACATGGAAAGTTGGGTGAATTTTCAATTTGTCTAGCAGACACAATCTATAGGCAGCTACCCCAACCTTCTTTATTACCTCGAAGGGTCCATCATATCTCGGAATCCAAACCCGATGAACCGTCTTGCTATTCATCTTTTTCCATATTTGTGGAGTGAGTTTTAGCAGTACTCTATCCTCCACTTTAAATTCTAAGGGTCTTCTACCCTTATCTATATACTTTTTCATACATTTTGCAGCTTTATTCAAACTGTCTCAAGCCTCCTCAAGCAACTCTTGCTTGTTTCTTGCAAATCTGTATGCAGCATGACAACCAGCCGCAATCCTTTGTTTAGCAACTCCATAAAGAGCGAGGTTGATATCCATTGGCGAATTCAAACAGGCTGAATCCCATAGATGAGGATTTTTGTAAGTTGTAGAATTGAGCAACATCCACCAAGTCTACCCAATTTTTCTGAGTTGAAGTAACATAATGTCTCAAAGTGTTACGCCCTTCTAGAGGGGTGAGATTCTTTTAAAAGCCTAGTAACCTCAAAGCAATCAAGAAAGATCAAGTATAAAAGTGATCTCATATGCTTCCATTGTTAGTAGCCTAATCCATGCTCATATATGTACACGTCCGGATATTGCTCATGTAATTAGTGTACTTGGGAGATACTTAATTGATCCGGGTCAGAGACATTGGATTGTTATAAAGAAAGTTATGAGGTACCTACAAGGTACAAAGAATTTTGTTCTGACATATCACAGATCAGATCTAGTGATTTGGTAGTTACAGGCTACTCTGACTCTGATTTTGTGGATTGTCCAGATGATAAGAAGTCAACACCTAGATACATCTTTATAATGCAGGAACTATTTTGTGAAAAAGTGTCAAGCAGTCAATCATAGCAACTTCCACTATGAAAGCAAAGTATGTGGCATGTTATGAACTCACTCGTAAGGCTATTTGATTGAGGAATTTGATATCTAGATTCAAAGTTGTTAAGAGCATTACTAAGCTGAACATAGTAGCACAATAGAAGAGTGAAAGACTATTTTTTTTTTTAAGAAGAAAGATGCTGAAAACATTACATAGGGTTAGGTTATATAAGCTACACATCCTATACAACTACCGTTCCTTAAAAATAGGAATATAACAAACACAATCTCTAAAATATCTAAATAAATCTGTAACAAACACAAGCTCTAAAATATCTAAATAAACTTTTCTATTTTCTACACCCCCTCTCAAGTTGGTGCATAGATATTGATCATGTCCAACTTGTCAATGAAAGATTCAAACTTCGGTTTGAAATGACCTTTAGTTAGCACATCAACTATTTGTTGTTTTGAAGTAACAAATGGCATGCAAATAATTCCATTTTCCAGCTTTTCCTTAATAAAGTGTTTGTCAATTTCAATATGTTTAGTACGATCATGCTGGACAGGATTGTTTGCAATGCTTACGGCTGATTTATTATCACAAAACAGCCTCATTGGCACCTTGACATCTAGCTTCAGCACTTCAAGTATTCTTTTTATCCACAACAACTCACATACTCCATTTGCCATGGCTCTAAACTTAGCTTCTGTACTACTTCATGCAACCACACTCTGTTTTTTACTCCGCCAAGTAACAAGATTTCCCCATAGGTAAGTACGGTAACTAGATGTTGATCTCCTATCAGAGACTAAACGTGCCTAGTCTACATCTGTGAATACTTCCACACCTCTTTGATCACCCTTTTTGAATAGCAAGCCTCTACCAAGAAAACTCTTCAAGCACCTTAGAATCTTATATACTACCTCCAAATGTTCTTCATATGGTGAATGCATGAACTGACTCACAACGCGAGCAAATGCAATATCCGGCCTTGCATGAGACAAGTAAATAAGCTTCCCTACAAGACGTTGATATTGACTCTTATCAACCGGAACACCATCTCAGACCTCTCCCAATTTCTAATTAGGATCCATTGGTGTATCACTTGGTCTACAGCCACTTATCCCTGTCTCTTCTGAAAGGTCTAGGACATACTTCCTTTGCAGCACAAAAATCCTTCTCTTCAATTTGGCCACCTCCATACCTACAAAATAGTGCAAAGGACCCAAATCCTTAATTCTAAACTCTGATGCAAGACACCTCATCAACCTGCTTATCTCATCACCATCACTTCTTGTGAGTATTAAATCATCCACATACACAATTAAAATTGTTGCTTTTCCACACTATATGTTTTACAAATATTGTATGGTTAGATTGCCCTTGACTATATCCTTCTCTACTCACAAACTGGGTAAATCTCTCAAACCAAGCACGTGGAGACCATTTTAGTCCATAGAGAGACCTTTTCAACTTGCAAACTTTTCCTCTAATTTTTTCTTCAAAACCAGGAGGTGCATCCATATAGACTTCTTCTTCCAACTCTCTATTGAGAAAAGCATTTTTAATATCCAGTTGATACAAAGGCCATTTTAGATTTACGGCAAGCAAGTATAGTATCCGAATAGTATTCAATTTTGCCACTAGGGCAAATGTCTCCTCGTAATCAACTCCATAGATCTGTGTGAACCCTTTTGCCACTAGTCTCGCTTTATACCATTCCAAGAACCCATTTGAGTTGAACTTTACTGTAAACACCCCTTTAAAACCAACCACCAATTTGCCTTCAGGCGGATGTACTCCCTCCCATGTCCCATTTTTCTCCAATGCCTCCATCTCCTCACGAATAGCCTTCTTCCATTCAAGAACTTTTAGTACTTCCTGTATAGACTTAGGTATTTCCACACTTGACAGATGTGAGATAAAGGCAAAATAAGATGATGATAGGTTTTTGTACGACACAATTTGAAAGGCGATGCTGAGTACAAGATCTAATTCCTTTCCTAAGAGCAATTGGAAGGTCTAGAAATTGATCTAGACATTTAGAACTTTTACTTGAACTTTTAGACTCTATGTTCTTTAGATCTGGCTACAGGTCAGATTCTTGACTTTGTAGGGATACAAATACATCTCTATTATTTTGAATCCATCTACGCTTGCTGTAGATCCTCCCAAACAATCTCTCCTCATTGGAGCGTGCCTCATATATTGTCCTAGTTCCTATATCTTGTTCAGGCACTAAGACAGGCTTTGGTTCTTTCACATTTAAAGTATTAAGATCAACAATAAACTCAATGTTTGTCTTAGCCACAACATCAGTTTCCATATCAATATCAAAAGCAAATCTTCATAACCATTCTCCCTGAAGAAGAGTGTTAAAAAAATTGAGATTCAAAGAACGTAACATCCATTGTCACAAAAAAAAAAATTGGATCAAAACATCTATGCCCTTTTTGTGTCAGGGATTATCCAAGAAAAACACATTTCAATGCACATGGATCTAATTTATCTCTATTATGATTGTGAATATGAACAAAAGCAACACACCCAA
>JANHAO010014250.1:0-15414 GCA_026873985.1 Saraca asoca | reverse complement strand
AAAAATAATAATTATAATATATATTTACAAATAAGCACAATATTTTTTAATATTTGTAAATGTACCCCTATATTTTTATTATTTATGCGTATCCTTCACGTACCGGTGTCCTATATTTTTTGAAAATGTCGTATTTCCGTGTCCGTGTTCCCGTTTTCCTATGTCTGCGTGTTGGTGTCCGTGCAACATATTTTCACACATCTTAAAGAGGTCTGGGATCTAATTTTTATAATAAAGTCTCTTCGACAAATGCTTTATTTTTTGTTATGTTAGCTTTAATAATAAAAATGCTTAATTTTTTTAAAAATTGAATTTTTTATAAAATTATTGGATGCCGCGGTAGTCATACAAAACAAACATTTGTTTGATTGCAGATAGAAATGTAACAATATGTGCATTACTAGTTTTGTACCATGCTACTAATTTGGGTGTGGATGCTTAAATTTCTCTAGAGAAATTGATAAAATAGATTTAGGAGAAATAAGTTAGGAGCCATTTGGTTTACACATGAAGTAAGTTCCTACGAGAAATTAAATTTCTCAAGAAGTAAGTTCTTGTGTGAACTTCCCAGTAAATATTAAAAATTGTTTGATTGGTACCAAAGAAGTAGAACTTCTTAGGAAATAAGTTTTCATATAGTATTTAGTTCAATTATATAGTTCCTTGAAAATATTATTAAAATGACTAAAATGTCTTGTATATGCTATTTTACCAAGACAATGAATAAATTTTTAAAAGGATATACTTGCCATTATTTAAATTTTATAAGGATAATTTTATATTTTGTTTCATCAAAAGTACAGGAAATAAAATTTAGTTAAAAGGCTAGGTAAGCAACTTTCCATACTTTGTAGAAAGTACAACTTCTCAATTTTAAAGTTAGTAGTCAACTAAATAATCCAAATATTTTCTATTTCCCGTGAATTTATACTTCTTGTGGAACTTTTTGCAATCCAAATGATTTTTTTTACAATTTTTCATTCTAAATCTTGTTGGTTAAATTAAATAAATTAAAATAGCCAATCTATTGAATCATGTTATAAAGTATCAGATATATATATATCAATTTAATTAATAATAATAAAATTATACTTGATGTTGCCCAAGAATCTATTATAGCAAAAAAAATTTTAATAGGTTCACTCCTTATAATCCTACCAAAGAAAAGGAAGAAAAAAATTATATTTGAAGTCTCAATGGGCGACTATAGTTTTATTAGGATATAAGTAAAGATCTATTTTGTTGTAATTCTACTGGGTAAACAGACTCATTATCATTGGCCAAGTGATAAGACTCACACTACTAAAGTCTATCAATGGCCTAGGTATCATTACAGGTCCAATAATTTGATCACATAATTAATTGACTTATAATAAGTACTTGTTGTAACATCTATTTAATCTAATAACATATGATTTAGTTTAACTATGGTAGTCCACTGAGAAAAATTCTAATAATTTCCCACTTGGACAACATAGTTTAATAAATAAAAACTTGGATTACAATATGTGGCTACAATGATGAATGTCAACAACAACAATGATGACAATAATGATATCATTACAACCATAGGTCAAGTATAAATATCCGATAGGGATGCTAATATCATACATATCTTGAATACTTATGTTCCAATGACTGAAACATAATATAAAATGTGTGAGAAATCAGACATGCACATCAAAATATGATCATATGTATATCTTTACGAAATGGTTCATGAATCCACCAAGCTGCTCAAAATGAGAATAAATTTCAATATAATAATGAGACAGGGTCTAATCTCTCTACTGATACACCATAAAACAAATGTGTACAATCAACAATGTCATATATGCATATATATATAAAACATATGGCAATATCATTAATATTTCACTCATCTCGAGATAATAATATTTCAATTAGAAATATGAAACTCTCGTTAACCCTGAACTTTGAAAGGTTTAGCCAAACTCATTATAGTTACTTGTTCACGAACAATTTAACATCTAAGCCTTTGGCTAGTAGATTTGCAAGCATATAATTCGTGGCAATAGGTATAGTACTTGTGTATCTTCTTTCTTTAATAAATTGATACTTAATATCAAAATACTTGTACGAGTAATATTTTCACTATTATTTTTAGAGAAGTTCACTATGGCAGCACTGACACAACATATGGTTATGATCCTAGATATGCTCTTTACAACTTTCTATCCATATATTATATTCCCTAACCAATTAGCCTCACAAGTGGCTTCACAACATGTCACACATTCTGCCTCCATAGTAGATGTTGCTATAAATGATTGCTTAATAGTTTCCACAATATAGCTTTTCCTATTATCATAAAGATGTTTTTAGACATCCACATCCTGTTATCTGGATAATTTACAAAATTGGAGTCAAAGTAGTCTACAACAATTAGATCACCATATTTGTAATAGGTCAGCATAAAGATTCCTTGTATCTTATAGGTACTCCATAACTTTCTTCATAATAGTCCAATATTTCTGACTAAGATGACTCAAATACCTCCTAAGTATACTAAATCAATGGCGATATCAATATGTGTACATACTTGAGCATTCAATAAGCTACTAACAACGGAAGTATCCGAGACCTATTTTAATCTTTACATTATTTTAAGAACATTAGGCTTTGGAAATAATCTCACCCCTTTGGATGGGTGCAATACTTGGAGAGCACATAAAATATATTGAACATTTTGAACACCTTTTCAACATATAATCTTTGAGATAAGCCAAAAAGACCCTAAGATCTATCTTGACAGATCCATTTGCCCCACATGAAAGAGGCATCATTAAGATCTTTCATATATAAAATATATAGATAGTATCTGCTTTATCTCAATCATAGGGCTCATAATATTGTTCTTAAGGAGAATATCATCAACATAAGACTAGAATTACAAATATGCCCATACCCAACTTAAAATAGATACACAGTCTGCATCATTCTCCTTGAACACAAGAGAAACAATAATCTCAATAACTTTGAAATATCATTATCTAGATGTTTTATTCAAATCATATATATGAATCTTTTAAATTTACACACTAAATGCTCTTTACTTGTCTCTTAAAAATCATGTGGTTAGTTCACACAAATAGTTTTTGACTAATAACTATTCAAGAAGGCCATTATGTATATGGTGAAGCCCCAAGTCAAAATGAGCCACCAGTGTTGCAATAACTCAAAATGAGTTAAAATAGATAAGAAAATATTCTACAATCAAAGCCTTCTTCCTAAATATTGCCTTTGCCACCAATATGGCTTTATACCTCTCAACCACCCTTTGAGTATCCTTTGGTCTTAAAGACCCTTTTGCATCCAATAGACTTACAACCAACAGGTAACTCTATATGATCTCATACATCATTATATATCATCAAAGCAATCCAACATTTATAGCCTCTATCCATTATAAAAACTTAGTCCTCGAAATGGCTTCTTAAAAAGTGGTGAGATCAATTCTATCACTGAGGTCAAATTCATGCTCATACATATATGCTACATAGTCATTAGTAGTTCTTGGTCTGTGAGTCATCAGGATTTCCTTAAAGGTATTTCAATTACAAGAGTTGGTTCTTTTCTACTACTAGAGGAGTATTAAACTCTATAACTTCTACCATCGATTTTACCATATGTTGTATTAGATTAATTAGATTTGTTTCAACTAGTGATGGTTCTAGTAGAATAGCAACTTATACCTCTCTAAGAGAGGTATTACATGGTCTTTCACTCTCATTATCCAAAACAAAGTCCTTTAGTAACTTTGGTGGTATGGATTAGACAATAAAATTATTGATGGTGGATCTTGATTCTGCCTAATCCAGCCAACTTGAGGGGGTTCTTTTGAGACCTAAACTATTATCTGGTTGCTAAGACAGTAAAGAGGTGCAGAATGGTTGAAGGAAGAAAGAGAAAAGCAAAGAACACAAAGGTTTAATATGGTTCGGCCAAAGTCGAACGGAACTGATCCCTATGTCCACAGTAGCATTTTATTAGTCTGAAAGAAATTTTACAGAGCTTCGGTACAGTGTTCTCAGCTTACCTTACAGAGGGCTCCTTCCTCTTATTTATAAAGGAGTGGAAGTTACAATGGTAAATTTATAAGTTGTATTTCTGTTACATGAAATAATAAATATACAAGATAGTCTAAAGTACAACAAGTTAGCTTCTGCAGACTGTTAGTTGATTTGTGTGAAATGCTTTCTGCAGGTGGGACCCTCGGGTTGTATTTTACAGGATGGTGGTGTAAGTTATCTATTGGCTATATACGCGACCTTAGCAGGGTTCTAGCTGGGTGAGACACTGTGGGCCATCTTTTTTTTTTGTCAAACTTGAATAGGTCACGAGCTTGACCTATTGATAAGCTAAGACTTATTGTTAGTGAGCTGGAGGCTGTTGCTTAGTGAGTTAGTTGCTTAGTGACCTCACAGTCAGGCAAGCTAGGCCTCTTTGTTGGACTTGATTTCTACTAGACTTTTGTCAGCCTATCTCGTGATACTAGATTCTTTCCATAACATCAGCCCTAACTCTCATTTCGCTTTGCAGACTGGCAGTTGTAACCTACTAGCACGATTTTCCTTCATGAATTATTATGTAGTCAAAGTCTTCAGTCAGCCTGTCGTTTCATCTGATCCAGGCCATACCTTCTGCTATATGTGTCGCATTACTATGGATGAGTCTACCTCGTTTTTGTCCGAAGCATTTAATGGAAGTGGTTGCAAGTTGATTTCTGGACTCTTCAGTGGGAGTAAGCTGCTCTTAGTTAAGATAGAGGAAGCCTTTCTCCTTTCTTTAAAGATTCGATGGGAACCTCTGGTGAGCCCCCCACTCTTCTGATGGTTTGCCTTTTCCAGTGAGGTGCATATGGTCTGTTGTATAGGAAGCCTTCTTAGGCAATTCTCCTTTTCTGAGAATGAGGGAAGATCTTTCGCAAATCTTAGATTATTTTCGAGTTACTCTGATTTGTTTCCTTTGAATCTTTTGTATTGAGTAGAGAGTTGGAAAAGAGTTCTGAATCGAGAAGGGCAGTAAGGGAAAAAGTTAAAGAGTAAGAGTACTCGCCGGCCCTTCTGCTAATTGAGGCTCTCCTCCAGAGTGCCAATCTTTCTTCCAAAATGTATAGTTGTAGTGTGCTTAACTTGTATTTTGACTCTTTCTAATGTAAATTTACCTTGTTGAGGCTTTTTAATGAATGACTTTCTCTTCGTGTTTCTTATATACTATTGTCCAGATATTTTGCATATCACCGGTAATAATATGAACTCTAACTGAGCATCATAATAAAATGAGGTATTTGAGTAACTAATCGATCACACTCTTTGATGAACAATGAATTTAGGCAACACAGGGGTTATGCCTAATGAAAATCGCATGCGAGTTGTGAATTTTAGGTCGCTTGAGAGCTGCGAGCATTAGCTCGCATGTATATGGTGCCTAAGAAAGTTGGTTGAATGAGCGTTTAATGTAGCATGTATATGGTCCTGAGAAAGTTGGTCATATACACGATTCATAACAGGTCGCATACACATGGTGCTTAAGAAAGTTAGTCATATATGCGAGAATGCAACATGCACACAGTGCCTAAGAAAGTTATTTGTATGCACGAGCTGAGGACCACATACATATGGTGCCGAAGAAAGTTGGTCATATGCATGGGTTGAAGATCACATGTATACGGTGCCTAAAAAAGTTAGTCGTATGCATGTTAAACATATGTACAGTGCCTAAGAAAGTTGGTCATACACATGGTAAGATCGTATGCACATGGTGCTTGAGAAAGTTGGTCATGTTCATGATGAGATGGCAACATTCATATGGTGCCTAAGAAAATTAGTCATATGCACGAGCTGAAGATCACATGCATATGTTGCCTAAGAAAGTTAGTCATATGCATGTGATGTAGCATGCATATGGTGCCTGAGAAAGTTGGTCATATGCATGCTAGATCACATTGGGACGGTACTGGTAAGGAGGTCATTCTAATGCGATAACAACTTAAAAGGATACAGTAACAAGTTGGAATGGTGGGAGCTCGCTTCCTTGAGAGCTTGGTACCAAGTTGACATTTACCAGAGAATTTACAGAGACTGTATGCATATGATTCCAATCGCTTTTACACATCACGTTACAAGATCAATATATAGTTCTCATGATAGTTGGCTACTCTTGTTCAGGATTTTGCTGAGGCTGAGAAAGCTGATGTCTTGCAGGTCATAACACATATTCTCTTAAGCGCCCACTCTTAATTAGGTCTTTAATTGCATCCCTGAAGGCCCGATAGTCCAAAGTGTTATGCCCCACTTGGTTGTGATAAGCACAAAATTTGTTCGTGTTTCTCCCCATACGGGGTGTTCTCAAAGAAATAAGAGTCCCAAAGTCTTCTTTATCCCTTTCTATTGCATATATTCTATCCAGAGTATCTGATAGGACGTTGTAGTGTTCATGATGACCTGGATACTGAGATTGCTCATCTTTGGGTTTCTTAGCGATCTAGAGATTGGAATTATCCTTTGTGTCTCTATGACTACTTCTTTTCTTCTTCTGATCAGAACTGCCTGCCTCAGGCTTCTTCAAACTGAAGCTTTCATCCCACCTAACTTTCTTTGTGGATGGTTCATAGAAATCACCCAGGTCTCTGACTAGAGACTTGTAGATATTCTTGTACAGCTTCCTGTCCTTGTGAAGTCCCGTAGAGATGGTTGTCAAAACATACTCATCCGAAGGATCATCCACGTTGTTGACCTCGCACCTAAACTAGGTGATGTAGCCTTTTAGTGATTCATCTCTTTGTTAGAAGATCGTTATGAGATGACAAGGTAATGCGAGTTGCCTCTTCAGTGCTTTGTATTGACTAATGAATTTTCTTTGACATTCGTTCCAGCTGCAAATACTGTGAGCTAGGAGATTTCGAAGCCATGCTTAGGGAAGGTTTCCCAACATAACCGGGAAAACCCTGTACTTGACTAGAGGATCAGTTGTCTAGAGGTCTATCTGAACATTAAATGTATCCAGGTAGTTGCACGGATCACTATCTTTATTATATGATGGGATTGTGGGAACTTTGAGTTTGCGCAGAAGAGGATAAGTTTCAATTTCCATGGAGAATGATGAGCTTTTATCATGGCAAGGTTGATCACTTTGGGCTTGAGGGCGCTTTTCTAGTTGCTTCAACCTTTGTAGCACTTCTTTCATGATTGGATCTTGCGTTTTGGATTATAGGCCGGATGATCGCTTATTCCTTTCTCATTCCTTGTTGCGGGTATAGCGACCTGAAGTGCATCCTCGGTTGGACCTATTTGAGCTTTTAGCTCGTGTGAGCCCCCTGGTTACGAGTTGTCATAGTCCTTATGAGTTCAACGAACCTTTAACCTTGTCTGAGAATTGGAAGGGTGAGTTAAATTATCGATCTGATGCTCTTGTCTAACTGGCTTCCTCTGGACTCTTTCACGCAACTGTTGGAGTTACGCCGTAATCTCAATCTACTACTATTCGCACAAAGTCTGTGCTTGTGCCAACACTTTGACTACTTCAGCTAACTCTTTCATCGTATTTTCAAATATTCACTGAGGTTGGCGGTGAGTTGTGAGGGCCAAACCATTATTGGTTCAGGCAGTAGAAGAACTTGCCATATGACCTTCGAGCTTGTTATTGACAATATCAGATTTCTTGACGGCCTTTCCTTTGGCCATAATAGCTGCACAAAAGATCAAACCGGAACATAGAAAATAACTAAAAAATGAATGGGGGTTCTTTCGGGACCCAAGCTATTATCTGGTTACTAAGATAGTAAGGAGGTTCAGAATGGTTAGAGGAAGAAGGAGAAGAGTAAAGAACGTAGAGGTTTAATGTGGTTCAGCCAAAGCTAGACAAAATCGGCCCCTACGTCTATAGTAGTGTTTTATTAGTCTAAAAGAAATTTTACAGAGTTTTGGTATAGTATTTTTAGCTTAGCTTACAGAGAGCTTCTTCCTCTTATTTATAGACGAGAGGAGGTTACAATGGTAAATTTATAAGTTGTATTTCTATTACATTAAATAATAAATGTACAAGACAGCCTAAAGTACAACAAGTTGGCTTCTGCAGACTATTGGTTGATTTATGTGAAATACTTTCTGCGGGTGGGACCCTTGGGCTGCATTTTGCAGGATAGTGGTGCAAGTTGTTCATTGGCTGTATGCACGACCTTAGTAGGCTTCTAGCTAGGTGAGACATTGCGAGCCATCTTTGTTTTGCAGGTTAAAAGTGAACAGGTCACAAGCTCGAGCTATCGACTAGCTAAGACTTGTTGCTGGCGAGCTGGTTGCTTGGTGACCTTATCGTCAGGCAAGCTAAGCCTCTTTCTTGGACTTGATTTTTGCTGGACTTTTGCCAGCCCATCTCGTGATACCAGATTTTACCCATAACAAAAATGTACTATTTTTGTAGCCATTACAATATCCAATAAAGTGACCATCAATAGTCTTTGAATGAAGTTAATAAAAAGATCATACTACTTCACTCTAGCTTTGCAACCCTAGCCATGGAAATGTCTAAGACTAGGCTTTTTCAATGCAACAAATCATATGTGGTTTTAAATATAGACTTACTAGGGATTTGATTCAAAATATACACTATGATCTTTAAAGCATCACCCTATACAAAGTCAAGAGAAATTTAATGCACTAACATGCATTCGATCATGTCTAAGAGTGTGTAATTCAACCTTTTTATGATCTAATCCTGTTTAGGGGTTCCAGTGCATAAGGAAACATTTTCATCAGTTTATCATATGTTTATAACATTCACCACTTTTATCAGAACTAACACATTTAATTTTCTTATCATTTGTGAGTTCAACCTCAACTTCAAAACACTTTAAATGAATTTAAGGATTTCATCTTTTCATTAGATATTTCCACCTAACAAAAAAATTGATCAATCACTAATGAAGAAGAAATATTAGTATCCACCCATAGTACTCGGTATAATCAGTCTACTTATATTATTGTGAATTAACTCTAGTATATTCAACCTTCTGGTCCACTAACTCTAGCAAGGAGTATCTCCTTTGATGTAACCAATATACCCATAAAAAAAGGATATGTCTAGGTTACGAAGAATCTTTTCTTTTATCAATTACTTTATCTTTCTATTGAGATATCACCTAAACACCTATGCTACAACATTGAGGATCTCACATTAATTCTAATCCTTTTGTATCTAGCCATAATATTTAACTGACTAATTCTTTAATTTTTAAACAACAACTATTCCTACATATTTATCTCATTTTTTTCATTATTTCCAATCCAACTATTAGCTTTTATCACTTGGCTTCCTCTTGTTTCTTAACACTTATAATAAATTTTTAATACAAATGATTGCACCTCCGTCTAACCACCAAGTATTTAATGGAATGTCTTATTAGAGCTAACAAAACATCTTGATTTATTATAATACGCACCCAAATTAGCTGTCTTGCTTCTCAAAATTAGGTTCCTTTGGACGTGATTTATTTTCATGCTTAGCACTCAATTCATGTGAAACAAATCAAGCACAAAGATTCTTCAATTCTTCACGTCATCTTTTGCTTGACTAACTATAGAGATCATTTTACTAGAAGTCTACTCACCCTCTTGGGTGTGATATGATGTCTAAAGAACATTAATTTTAACTGGAAAAGACTCTAAAAACATGTTGAATCAAATGACTATTTTTTAAGTAAACTTTCATGCCCATGAGCAATCATAATAGTATATTGGTTCCGTGATATGCTCACTAATTCCATTAATACCATCCTAAACAGTTTTGTCCAGCAATGACATGTAATATATTCTTTTCATCCTTATCGAACTTTACAAATTTATCAGCTACAAAATCCATAATCACTTTAGCATTTGGAGAGTTAGCATGTCTTTCATAATGGTTTTGTCCTTTGTATACATCATAACTATCAAGTATACTCTATTATAATGTGTTAACTTTTTTACAAATAGCCCTTGTGTAGTAGTGAGTCATCATTTATCTTTGACTCTCATTCTCTCCATGTTAAATACAAAATTTAGTAATTGATAGATATGATATTAGCAATTTAGCCCATATATCTTTCACTCAACCCAATCCTCATAATTGGTCCATTTATCATGTATACGATAATCAATTACATAGATAACAAAAGATCAAGGAAATAATAATTTAAGAAATTTACCATAAATTTTCAAAATTGCATATTTAACGTAATCATGTTATAATATTTCCTTGATAACTATGCAATTCTAAACAATATTATATTATGAAACCTAACAACAATAGAGCATTTAAGGCTTCTTAATATAACACATAGATTGAAAGTTACATTCTTAAAACCTAATACCAATAGGGTATTTAAAATTTTAAGAACATAACAAGCATTCTAGCATTCACATTATCACCAACAAATTATGTTAATAATATTACACCGACCGGGCATATATATTGCTAACATAGTATGCTTCTAGATATAATTTCAAAATTTAATTTTTGAAAAATTTTATGCATCTGGTCTCAAGATAGGAGAGCACACAATTGCATAAAATTTTATGGCATAATATGAGCAAAATTGATTCTTACATAATTTTATAAATTATACACAATAATCTAAAAAATATTTAAATATACAAAAAATATCAAATCAAACTACAAAAATTATATACTGTATTATAATATATAAAAATCATGTATTAAATTTTTTATGTCTAAAAAACATGAAATTAATGCTCAAATAAATGGGATAATAATTACATAAAATATTTTTATTTCTAAAATTTTTTGAAAAAATCACAAATAGTAGTCCAATATATAACAAAATTTTTAGGCTCAAATAATATCAAATAATTATTCAAATAAATTAGAAAAAATAAATAAAATATTTTTATTTTCAAGAAAATCTGAAAAATATTATCTCAAATAGTGCTTGGAGTGTGGAGCATGATGGTATAATTTTTATTACCGTCTGCCACCTCTATGATGGTGTATGACCTAATACACCATTAAAGTGAATAGCCAACTATATAATTAGACCCAACTCGGTTTGGAAACTCATTCAATTTAGGCATATTTCAAATAAATTTTAATTTCTTTATCCAAGTTCATCTAAAACTAATCTTCTTATCAATTTCATAAAATCACTGAAAAAATCAATGCAATTTTAACAAGAAAAGTATTAAACCTTCATTAGGTTATCCGAATGAAAATTTTTTTATAATTGATGACACTTGTGGCCAAATTTTTAAAAATTGATTGAGGGCTTTTCTTTGTCTAATTATTCTACTATAGAATCATAAATTAATTTGAACAAATATTCAATAATTAGGCTAAATTTTGATAAAATAATTTTCCAATAGCAAAACAAATGAATTTAAAAAAATTTCAGTTTTAAATAGTATTTATTCAAATCGATTTGTGTATTTTATACACCACATACTCTTGAGATCAAATCATAAATTGATTTGAAAAATATCCTTTTAAATTATTTGAATTTAAGAAATTATTTTTTTTTGGAAAATTAAATTAATTCAATTCGCAATTCAATATTAAAATTCATAATCAATTTATGCAATTAAACAATATAGAAGAGACAGAAAAAGAAATTAATGTTTAACCCATAATTTTTCTCATCATATATTTTGAATTTTCAACAATTTAATTACATAAAATTATTAAAAAAATATTACACAAATTTGAGTCTTGTAACATGAAAGAAAAAATAATCGGCTTTGATATCAATTGTTGAATAAATTAAATAAATTAAAATAGTCAATCTATTAGATCTATTGAATCATGTTACAAAACATCAGATTTGTACATATAAATTTAATTAATAATAATAAAATAGTACCTGTTGCTATTCGAGAATCTATTATAGCAAAAATTTCTTCAATAGGTTTACTTTTTATAATCTTGGTAGAGAAAAGGAAGAGAAAACTAGATCTGAAGTCTCAATGGGACAACTATAAGTAGAGACTTATCTTGTTGTAGTCCTATTGAGCTAATTGACCCATTATCATTGGCTTAGTGACAAAACTCAACACTAAAATCCATCAATGGCCATGGTGTCATTTAAGGTCCAATAATTTGATCACATAATTAAATGGCTTATAATAATTAGTTGTTGTGACATTCATTTAATTCAATAACATATGATTTAATTAAATTATGTTAGTCTATAACTATATATTTTTCTAGGAAATATTATTAAAATGACTAAAATGTCTTATATAAAAATTATGCTTTTTTAGCAAGACAATGTGCAAATTTTTAAAATAATATTCTTGTTATTATTTAAATTTTACAAGGATAGTTTTATATATATTTTGTTTCATCAAAAAAGAGGAAGTAGAACTTACTTTGGAGAGTTGGGTAAACAACTTCTCATTCTTTGTGGGAAGTATAATTTGTTTTTTATTTTTTAAGTTAGTAATCAATTAAACAACATAAATATTTTCTACTTTTTGTGAAGTTATACCTCTTGTAGGATTTTTTATTAAATAAATGATTTCTAACAATTTTTTTATTCTAAATCCTATAATTTTTTTCTTGGAATGTATCATTTTAATATAAAAATTTGTTTGTGTCTATTTTTTTTTTCTAAATTTACATCCGTAATTTCTTTGAAAAATTTAAATCCAAATCCGACGACCTTTCGCTTGGCACGTTGTAATGATGTACCCATTACCATATTGCAATGTAACGAGAGCTCCAAATTCAAGAAAGATATCAAAACCGATGGACTGCTTGCTTGATGCACTTTGATTAAGACTAATATTATTAAATAATCTTTGCTCATTCATTGAAATGCAACTTTCGTTGGAGTCTTTTTCATCTGTAAGTAGTCCATTCATGATCAACCTCATCTACAGTATGCTAAGTACAATAAACCATCCAAAAAATGCATCTTCTGCAAATCACCCTTTTTTCCCTGGTCTTCATTTGCTTCACAGTTTTAGCTCAACAGCCAAACAAAACCTCATTAGTAGCACCCCTAACTAAAGACACAACCACTTCTGTGTATAGCGTCACTATTAACTACGCTGAGAAGTACGTGATTGACCTCGAAGCTCCATTCCTATGGCGGTACTACCAATTCCCACAAACTCCAATTCCTTGTTCATCCCCTCAATGCTCTTTAGCCAAGTTTTACTTGTCCACCTTTTGCCCTCCATCAAGAAATAATCTGAGAAGTGGCTAGTGCAACTGCGTCGTCACAGCCGCAAACCCCATATAGAAGTCTTGTGCTTTATCAGAATCGTTCTCAAGCTATTTGATTTTATTCCTCACTGACGGGAAAAGCCCTACTGATACTATCAATTCTAATGGTTTTCCAATTTCATGTGCTCGGCAGACCCTTTTGAATTTTCTTCCACATGACGTTGTTGGTGTGGCTGGCCTTTCTCAGGCTCCTCTTGCTCTCCCAGCAAAGTTATCTGCTTCCCATAATGGATTAACCAAAAAGTTTGCTCGTTGCCTCCCTAGCACAGATCAAACCAAAGGGTTGATCTTTTTTGGGGATGGCCCATATTATTTTCTCCCTCCTGCAAAAATTGATCTAATGGGAAGTCTATCTTATACTCCATTGCTAGAGCACCCAAAATCCCCAGCATACTATATAGGCCTAAAGGGAATCTCAATAAATGGAAAAGCTAGCTATTTTAGGAGAAACTCTTTTGAGTTGGATTCATCTGGCAATGGTGGAGTGAAGATTAGCGCAACTGTTCCTTACACAGTGCTGAGGAATGATATATACAAAACCATTGTTAATGACTTTTTATAATGTTAGCTTTGCTAGTATATATATTTTAGTTTTGATGTTGAAAAATAATTTTATATAATATCATGATCTAATTATGTGTTTTGAGTATTTGTTCACTTTGCAGACTTAAAGTTGATCAAGTAATATTTAAGATATTAAGAAATCCAATCTAACTTTAGGATTTTATTGATATTTATAGGATCTTTTGTAAGTATAGTTTAACATTTTTTGATCAAAATAACTTTTTAAAATAGCTAATCTGAGATAGAAATAAATTAAATGAAATGAGAAAAAAACAAATATTTTCTAACTATGTTTTCAAATAGTTTTTCACAAAAAGAGTTTTTACAAAAATTATTTTTCTAGTGTATGAGTCGATTCAAGAATCGATTTATACTAGAAAACTTATGAATTGTACTTAAATCGATTAGGCAATCGATTTTAGAAGAAAGGTTTTGTGAAAAATGCTTTTACCGAAACAATTGAAAACATTCTAAATCAATAAAGCAATGGATTTATAATTTATTTACATAAGAGGATATATCGATTTATGCATCGATTCAGTCATGAACTTTTTCATGATCTTCATAAGCTAAATCGATTCATAAATCAATTAGTTAATTATAATCGCTACAAATAGATTCACGAATCGATTCAATGACTGAAAATTAGTAATTTTTCAAATGTTAGTTACAGCAATTATAAATACCCTCTCACTCTTATTTTAGCACATAATTTCATATTAGTTTTCTATCACTTCGAGCGCAAAAAATAGAAAGAATACTTGTGCTTCATCTGATTTAATTTAGCGTCTCAAAATCACATTTGACTAACATCTTGGATCAATTTTTTTGAAGATTACATAGTTAGTTAATTGAGATATTCATCTCAATTTCGGTATTATTTTATGTTACCCAATTTTTAGTTGTATTTTAGGTTTCTGAGGTTGATCAGAAATTTGAGATACAAGGCAAAGGTTGATCTTCCCTTACATTTTGTATTAGTTGTAAGGTTAATTACAATTAAGCTGAACGTGTACTGCCATTGTATCTATAGGTTTTACAAGAGCCTAGTATAAACCTTGTTGTAAACTAACTGTTCAGGAGCCCAATTAAAATCCTGTTGTAGTTAATAAAAGAGATCATCTAGTTGAGGATTAATCCAGTGGATATAGACTTCATCTATGATTTCAGATGAAGTTGAACCACGTTAAAAATCTGTGTTCTTGATTTATATTTCTACACTTTTCTTTATTGCATTTTACTATTATGATTTTCTGTTGCAGTACTAAATTTTGATATAATTTTTTTAATTACTAAACTATTCAATTTGATTGATTGATAATTAAATTTCTAATTCTATCAGTAACTTCAATAAAATCCTTATCTTCCAATAGATATTTATTAAAAAATCCTGTGTAACAAGAATCTAATCTCTAAGTTAAAAGAGTATTTTTATAAATATAAATAGGACAAGGTCTATAATTTTGGGACACTCACATCAAGGGCCATTTTAGCTTTGTGTTAGTGCCAGGAAAATTGGGTTAAGTGTTATTCCATTTCCTCAAATTGATTTGGAGTTGGGAAATGGGAAGAACTGGACAATATATAAAGCCAATTCTATAATAGAGA
>JANHAO010014249.1:0-15440 GCA_026873985.1 Saraca asoca | reverse complement strand
TTGCATGTTAAAGGGATTCATCAATCTCAACTATCTAATTCACATATTAATCCACTTTTCTAGGGAATTTAGTACCTCTTTTCTTACATTATTCAGTAGTATAGTTCAACTTTGTCATTTTACTCTGTTAATCATTTAATTAGCTCAACAAATCATTATTTACTCTGTTAGATTTTTACATTAAAGTTGTAAGAAATTCAATCCCTGTGGAGATGATACTCACTCAATCTATACTACTCATTTGACTGTGTACACATGCATAATATTGAGTGATAAAACAAAACTCATCACATAACAACAGTTGCTAGGGAAAACGTAGCATTTGATTAGTGGATTGGTGGTTTGGAGAGCCATTTGGACATTAAACACATCCAAGTGGTTGTACAGGTCATTATCCCCATTATTTGGCAGGATGCTAAGGGCCTTAAACCTTCGAGGAAAAGGCTTCATCTCAATCTCCTAGGTGAAAGGCATCCTCTCCTCATTGCGGTCCTAAATACTCTAAGCTGCAGGTTGTTTCTCTAACTGCCGCACCCTTTGAAGTAGCTTCTCGATCTTTGGATCTTGAGTTTTAGATCATCGACTAGTGGTCCGATGACTCCTGTCATCCTCTTGATCACGGGAGTGGTGATCCGAGGTTTTATGCTTTCTATTGTGTTTGCGACCCAATAGGCGGTGATCTAATTTATGCCCATGATTGGTCCCACTCGAGTTTCTTTCCTGGTGTGAGCTCTGACATCATTGATCATCTCCATGATCATCTTCATGGGCTCGATGGACTTTTGATCTTAGTGGTGAGTTGGACGAGTGGACAAAGCCAGCTCACTGACATTCTTCTCTGCCAGGCTTCTCCTACCAAGCTCTTGGCTACTAAAGTTCTCCTCCAGGCATAAGAACTTAAACTTGTCTTTAGACACCCAGGGCCTATGCCTAAGTCAAGGTCCTAACCATATTAGCTAACTCTTTTACTATGTTTTCAAGCACCTCCCGACGTTGGTGCCATGCTTGCACTACATCAGGCTTGAAAGTAGAAGGTTGGTGAAGGGTTAGTGGTGCCATGCCCATGACAACCCTTATTGCAGGGGTAGCGGAAGTGCCTGTAGTAGGGAAGACTGAACCTTTGGTTGGTAACATTTCTTGTTGTTGCTATACATGACCTTCAGGTTGGCTAGTGGCAACATCTATGCTTCTAGTGGATTTTCCCCTTGCTATTGTAGTCAAATAGTTATCCAAAGAAAGAAAAAACACAATTGGGGGCCCTCCTTTTAACGCCAAAATGTTGACGGTAAAAATTGGTCAATGGGTTAAGTCCAGTGTATCCCCAAATTACAAGTTGTAAGCATATGTGTATGAGAAAGGAAGAGATAGGAGAAGAGGGAGACCAATGAACACCAAAAGCTTTTTATCGTGATTCAACAAAAGTCAATGTGACCCCTACATCTATGGTGGTTTTATTGGCTTTGTGTGGTAGTTTCTTTATTCAGTTCAACCGAGTTACAACATGCAAGTGCTTTCACTATTTTACAGGGTTTCTACATGTATTTTCACTTACTTTTTACAATGATCTATCCCCCTATTTATAGAAGTAGGGAAAGTACAAGTCTAATTTGACAAATAGCAAAACTATCATTTCGCCGTTGTGGGCAACTAATGCTTGGCATTTCACTGTCAAATTTTGGAAGCTGATGTGTTAGTTTTGAGGGTTGACTTATTGGTTAGGAGAATGTACCTCTAGGTGCTGACTAGACCTTGGCATTCCATACCCAATGCTTGAGGCAGCTCGCTCGATAGTTCGAGCTTGTGCTGGGCGATCCATTGGCTACAAGGATTGGTCTCGCACTCGTGCTTAATCGGAATGAGTCCACTGGCAAGTGGCTAGGGTAGCATACTTCATTTGGTGAGCTGGAATCCATCCTTAATGAGCTGGGATCTTTATCAAGATCTTGTGCTACACTCTGGGCCGTGGCTAGCAAGCTGATGCCTCTACCAAGCAACCTCAATTTTTAGATAATCTGGGCCTTTTCTGGTTAGACTTGTCTCTTATTAGGCCTCAGTTAGCCCATTTTGCATTTTTTGGAAAATACCTATAACACTTCCTATACTAGAGTGCCATCACCCTCACCTTGTTTGCCAATGGTGACACCTTTAACCATAGCCACCGGAACACTATCATCAAGGATAGGATCAGGGAAACGCCTTCATCCATACTTCCAAAGATTCCACACTAACCTTAAACAAGTAATCATGAAACCTATTTAACGTTAACATGTTCAACTCCAACCCTAGATTGTCCCTCTTAATTTGATAGATGGCATTATCCTAGGAACCATGGTAGTTCCTTAATTCATCATCCTCTAAGGCTTGGACCTAACTTCTTAAGGCATGCAGTTTAACATCATCTAGTCTTGCCTTTTCTTTAGCAATAGCCAATTTTCCCTCCGCTTGAATATGTCACTATTGGCTTTTACAGCCACCTTTCTAAAAACCTAAACTTGTTCTTTGAGGGCACAGATTTTCCTTTTTAACTCTACCAACTCACCATCTTAAGCGGTTTCTTCGAACGTTTTGTTCATTGCCTTCTTTTCTTCCTATATAACTACCTACTTGGAGTCGATAACAAGAACAAGTTTTTGCTTCTTTGACTGGAGTTAGGAGTGCTCAGTAAGGACCAAATCCACCACCCTTTTTAACCATATCTAGGTCAGTGTGATGCTTTTTAAGACATCATCAAAAAGCCCAGGCGGCCCTGAAAAATGAAGTTACAGTTATAAAGGTAGATCCTTCTGCTTCAAAGGTGGTGTAGACAAACTATTTAGGGTGACAATTAGCCTAAAAAGCTCATTGATATGAGTCTTGTTGTGATGAAAAGCCTCAGTGCTTTCACCATAATGGTGATCCTTTGATAGTCCCCTCTGTTTATCCCTGCCATCTAGGTGTTCTTTCATACAATGCTCAAACTTTGAGCACTCCTTATCTTAATAATCTCTCTCCCTCCTAGTGGGTAGGGTTTAAAGATCTTTCTCTTAGCCCTCCTTCTCCTAGAGCTCTTTTTCCTCTCGAACCTGATCATTCACTGAAAGGGGTACCACAGACTAACCAAAAGAACTATAATCACGATAAAGGATTCTTAGAGGTTGTGGAGTACTCATGTCATGTAGATAAGCTTTCTATAAAAGAGAAAAACATTAGCAAAACATAAGACTAAAAACAAAAAGCATGAAGAAAAATAATGACCTATAAGAACTCTAGCATCGTTGTCAAATCTCTACTCTGGCAACACCTCTTAGATTGCCTCATTGGTGGTTCAAGTGCTTCTTGGAGCATATCTTTTTACACTCATGAATGAAAGATTTTGGCAAAGGCAATACCTTTTTATCAAAAAATGAAACTTCTTATTATCAACAAATTAACAGGGCAAAAAATATAGAATTTTGGTAGCCTCTACAAGAAAGAAGTTGTCTTTCTAGCTTTTTGGGTTCGAGAACAAACCAATCACAAGCTTCAACCCCTTATATTGACCAAGTAGTGTCCTCACCTAGAAATGGATGTGACCCCACATAAGTTCCAAACATAAAAATGGTAAAAAGCCTTAAGGTTGTGAGGACAACCGACTTGCTTTAAGTCTAAATGAAAACACTAGATTATAACCCATGCATTGTAAGATAATTGAGATGAGACTGCCCTAATTGTGTCCATCAACTCCTTTTTGAATTTAGAAAATGGAGGGACTACTTAGAATTTAAGCATAATGGCCATGTAAACCATTTCATGTCAAAGCTACACACCATTTCATTTAGGAAAGGACTAACAAATTGGATTGGCCCTTCATATTAGCTACCAGCATTGGTTCTCCATTTTAGATGAGTCAAAACTGCTTGATCATGTAAATTTACATTTACTTAATATAATTTGTAGGGGATAACCTATCACTTTCAAGATCTTTTCAGCCTGTTCCAAGAATTCCTATAGATCTTGGGTCTGATAATTGCCCTAAAACATCTTAGAATTTAAGCGAAAGCGATCCATAATATGGCTATTTTTAGTCAAGAAAGGTGGCAATGGTGTTATGACCTTTTCTTCCCAGTGTATTTGTTCATTCTATTCCTCTCTCTAAGTCATAGTGTGAACCAATACTTCCATGGTTCATTAGAAATGATCCATCAAGCAAGTGAATCTATGCAAATGTGTCATTCTTATGGTTTCCTCCCTGCCTATTCGGTTAGGGATTTGGAAGTAAATTCTATTTGTAGCCTTCATTTTCATTAGGTTCTCTATTATGCCTAAAGTGCCTTCTAAGAGCCATTTTGTTCTAGTGATATAAGAGAAACAACATTTGGGTTAATTATAGGAAGATTATTTCTAAGATGTGGAGAAGTATGTAATGAGCATGGAGAAATGAATCCAGGAAAATGATTATTACTCCCAAGCATACTTACCATTTCCTGACCAGTTAGACACAATCAGAGCTTTGATACCAACTTGTCACATCCCTAATTCTAAAGATATGTAATTTGTATGAATCACCTAGGGTGACCTATGGCTCATGACTCATATGCAATTAAATCCTTGTTTAATGTTTGAAATAAAAATCAATATTAATGTTTGCACTTTAATTTAAAATAGTAACTACAGAGAACAAATGCAGCAAAAACATAAATAATAGGAATACTGAAAATGTTTTGAAATAAATTCATAACTTAACTGATAATAGGGTTAGCCTAACTGACTACTAGCTTTTTACTTTGAATAACCTGTATGCTAAATATGTTTTCTACCTCTAGTAAGTAGGAAGGGGTCTTGCCTGATTAGGATCCTCAAAATTTAGCGTATATGAAAAAAATGTAAGAAAATGAGGAGTGAATACAAACCATAGTACTTAGTAAAGTGAGGGATTTTATCCTTTTTTAGGTTGAAATTCTTTGTGGCCATAAAACTTATTTGTAATATGTACATGTACATATAATAAGATGATCATAAAAACATTTAAATCATGACTTCTTCAGTTTTGAAAATCATGCATAAAATCATAACATATTTATAAGGTGTTAAGCAAGGATTCTATTGTGACCCTGCAAAATAATTCATGTAAATTATACAAACATAATGGATCATTGGTAGGAGGGATCTTTACTTAACTTTAACTTATTATTTACTTGTCCCTTGGGACTATAAGTAACTGATTATGTCTGATTGCACCACATCCCACAACCTTCCATCACATGAATGACCATTTGTCATATAACCCCTTGTTGTATGGAGACCATCTATCCCATAACCCTTTATCATATGAGAGACCACTATACATCTTATAGTGCATATAGGTCCTCTAATGTCTACTCATTTGTGCTAGTTAGAAAACACATCCATCCTTTTCAATTTCTTAAACCTAGCTATGCCTATCTTTCCCATTCTTTCCTTGTAAGAATTAAATACTTAGTTAATTATCAATTAAGTCCAAACTCTCAAAATATTTGGTCAAATTCATGTTCCAATCTTAAGCCAAGCCTGCCTTTTCATACATATATATATAATCATTTAGTCAACAATTCTGAATAATTCAAATTATTATGCTTAAGGTATTTATCTAATTATTCTAATTTCTCTAGTAGACAAAATACCCTTTTACGCTATTTTCAAAACAATAACTTTAATACAGAGAATGAAGTCAGAAAAGCAAAAAATCACACTTAACTTAGTAAGAAAGAAATCTCTTAAACCTAACATTGGAGCCCTTGCCTAGTTTTGACCTAAGCTTTAGATTTTTGGAAAAAAAATTGCAACAATAAAAACTAAAGAAAAAAAAACTTAAGGAAAGAATCTGACCTCTTTAAGCCAAAGCCCCTGCCTTAGGCTCACACCCTTGTTAAGCGCAAACTAGAACCTTTTTTTAGCTAAGCAAAACTCTCTAAGAGCTACTTAATTACAAATGAAGGTTGTGAAAAATGTCATAAAGACTACTATTTATATAAGCACAAAAAGGAGTGCAGTCGACCTACTCATGCATGACCGATCGACCTCACAAGATTATACTGACTAGTCAATCAGTTGGCTTGAATTTCAAGGCCATTTTGGCTTAAAACCTCATTCCAACCTATCCTGTGGTCCTTTCTTAGTCTTGATGTTGAGTTATAAATTTTATTCTAACCTATTTTACACTAGTTAGTCTCATTTTAGTCAAAGTTTGTACATAAGAGATGTTATAAATTCTCCTCTCTTTAGACAATTCATCCCCAAATTGTTCATCCTAATACCGTACATGTATAGCACATAACATATAAATTATATTTCTTACTAATAACATTTACTTACAATGAAGTACTAATGATGCCTAACTACATCCATTTTCATACTAGACTAAAAACTTGAACTGCTTACCCAAAAAGTCTTGATATTTTAGACACATAGTTGATTCCAACTCCCAGTTGATCTCTTCCTTTCCACTAAGGTTCTATAAGACCTTAACTAGAGGAACATCTTTTAACCATAGTTGCTCAAGTTATTTATCAAAGATCGCCATAGCCCTGACTTCATAAGTCATTTTTTGTCTTAACTTATTAGGAATCTGGAGAAATGCATAACTTTCATCTAGTATATGCTTCTAAAGCATAAACACTAATGACTGTTAAGGCAAAAATTATATTGTTGAAATACCTAAGCTAGTAGTTAGGGTGAGTCTAGGTCGATTCCTAGAGACCGAAGATTCGCTTCTATGTGTTTATAGTGAGACAATGGGGGTTGGATATCTAATTATAATAAGAATTAAAACAAATAGATTAAATGTATAAAAAATAGAAATAAAAATGAAGGAAATCAAATAGAGAAAACTCAATCCAAGGGATTCTCGCAACTAATTCAGTGACTAATCCTTAACACTATTGTTTTATTTCCAATTTGACTGCCTAGTTAAGAAATTAATCAAGCTTAGCACTTAATTAATCCTTGTTTGTTAATTTCCTCTCAAACTAGCTAACCAAGCCCAATACCCAATTGACTTTTATTGCTAAATTAGTCAAAGCCCAGCACCTAATCAATTTATCAATAGTATTAAGTTCTAAAAACATCAAGTCTAATTAATTAAATTATACCAGTAGTAACCTAACTAATTACCCTCAATTCTCTAGGAGAATTGATCTACCCTAATAGCAAATCAACACACTATTGCTACCTACATCTGAACATCCACAAACAATGAAATTGCCTAGGGAAATTAACTAACATTAAATCATAATAAATAACTAATTAATTGGCCACCTTAATCAATTATCCATATTAATTATAAGCAATAAAGTTAGATAATCAAATTAGTAATAAATTGGAATTAAGAGCAAGTCTCACAATTAACAATGAATTAGTGTAGAAATTTCCTTGGATGAGATGAAAGTTTAGTTACACATTACTATAAAAATAAAAAGAGAGATGAAAGGGAAAAAGAAAACTTAATTAAGGCTAGAGTCTTGCCCTAGTAGAGCTCTTCTCCTCCCAAAATTAGAAACCATATAGAAAATGATCTAAAATTGATCATAATTGTGGCTCAGTTTATTATTTATAGGCTCACTACCCTGCCTTTTGGTTAGGCTATTGATTAGGGTTGGAAAAAGGCTTCAATGGATGTGGCTCCCTTCATGTGAATTGTAGTCGTGTCTCTCAAGAGTCTAATAGCCTTGTCCTTACATTAAAAGTCAATTTTTAGATCAAGTTATGGGCTAAAAACCAAGACATCTTTTTAGAATAATCTAACCCCTAACAAAATTAAACATCTAAGTCCACAACCATGTAATTAATTGAAAATAATGTAATTTGCCCACAAGTCCTCCATAAAAGTTGTTGGAATAGATATTAGCTATATTATGGGGTTAAGTTTTCACTAAAATTATGGATAAAGCTCCACTTATGATGAAAATACCGAAACTAGTTCTAGGTCACAGATCAGCACTTTGTTCTAGATTATGAGTTTTATTTGACTTCCAAAACAACAGAATTTGGTTAAAAACTCTTCATGAAATTTTTAGATATTTCTCTTACCTTACCAAAGACATAAGAATCTCCTAAAATTGAGATCCAAAACTCAAAAAATGTCTAAGAACCTGAAATAGACTAAAATACTATAAATTTACCAAATATATTCAATTAAGCATAAAAACTAAACAAACTATAAAACTAATTTTAAGTATCCAATTAAGCATATAAACATACAAAAGAATAAGTATAAAGGAATTTAAAATATGCATCAATTATGTTCACTAGACACATGGAAAACAAAATGTGTGTCATCCAATTTTGGAGGAAAATTTAAGCGATGGATAGCTATTTCTTTTCACTTAAGTATAACATATACGCCTATGTAATGGGGGCTAAGCTTCATTTGTTTCCCAAGTCACATCACACCTCTCATAAGAGATATCTTCAAGAAAACCTCATCCCCTGAAATTTGAGTGGACATCTTTTTTTATCTATATAATCCTTCAACTTGTTATGAGTTATTAAAAGTCGGTCTTATATGACCTAAACTTTCTCTAGTACATCTTGAAATAACTCTAGTTCTATAATGGCATTTTCTCCCCTTTCAAACCATCCAACTAGTGTTTGACACCTTTTCCCATACGTAGCCTCTAACGATGCCATCTGAATACTGATATGAAAGCTTTTGTTATACATAAACTCTATAAATGGTAATGGTTCCATCCAGTTTCTTGAAAACTCTAAGACCATGCTCTCAATCTATTCTCTAGGATTTGAATAGTCCATTCAGATTAGCCATCCATATAAGGGTTAAATGTCATATTGAACTTGAGTTATGAACCCAAGGCACCATGAAAATTTTGCCAAAATAGTGATATAAACAGTATCCCTCTATCTAAGATGATCGAGGTAGGTACTCCATGTAATGATACTATCTCATTCAAAAAGATCCTTGCATATTGTTCCATGTTGTAGGTGGTCATAACTAGAAGAAAATAGGCTGTCTTAGTTAACCTATCGACCATTACCTAAATAGAATCATTCCCCTTGAAGACTTAGAAAGTCTGATGATAAAATCCATAATTATGTAATCCCACTTCTATTCAGGAACCTAAATACTTTGTAACAATCCTACTAGCCTATGGTTTTCTGCCTTTACTTGCTAACAAGTAAGGCATCTAATCAGAAATTTTATTTTGTCTTATATCTTCCCACCAATAAAACTACCTAAGATCTCAATGCATTTTAGTAGCTTCTAGGTGTACAGTATAACAGGACATGTGGCTTAATCTCATCAATTTCTCTCTTAACCTTTTTATCTCTAGAACCCATAAGTGATCATGATACTTTATAATCCCAATTTGATCCACTAAGATCCCAGTCTTTGGCTTCTATTTAGCCCTTTCTTACAGCTCAATAACTTTAGGATTAGTAATCTAGATAGCCTTAATCTACTGCACTATTGACAAATGCACCTACACATTAATTATCAGAACACCTAGTTCACACAACTCCAATTGTACCTTGTTCCTTTCTAACCCCTGTATGTCTTTTATTATGTCTTTCCTTTCTAACTTGATATAAGCTAGGCTTATTGCCAATTTATAGCTAAGCACATTGTTACTACATTAGTGTTCCCATACTGATACATAGTCTTTTACTAGTTCCATCCACCTTCTTTGTCTAAGATTGAGATCCTTTTACATAAAGATATATTTGAGGCTCTTATGATTCATTAAGACCTCACAAGTCTCTCTGTACAAATGTGTTTCCAAAGTTATAGTGCGAAAACTATAGCCGTCATCTCTAAATCATGTGTTGGATAGTTCCTATCATGTATCATAAATTATTGTGATCTAAGCTATTAGGTCCCAAAGAGTAGTTAAAATGCGGAATCTAAATGGACCTTGCCCTTTTCTCATTGGAGAATTGTATACCTCTTTGTTTTATTTAATTTAGTATTCTAACAACAAATATGATTATGATTAATAGAATTAAATATAAAGTAGCAGAAAATAATAATTGAGAGATAAGAATAAAAACCAGTGAACACCAAAATTTTTAAAATGGTTCAATTTAAATTGAAATCATAATTCAAGTATGCTCCACTTGATCTTTCTCAATCGAAAGATCTCTTAAATTGAAAACAAAAACTATCAAGATTACTAGGCTCCTGAATTGCCAGTTTTACAACAAACACACAAGAATTTGACAGACTTCTTGCTAACCTAGAAGAATTGGGACAAGCTCTTCTAAACCTAAAGAAAAACCTAAGATTGATAGGTTCTTGCTAACCTATACAAGATTTCTAAATCCCTAGACATCTTAAAAACAAAGAAATAGAAGAAAAAAAGAAGTAGGAAATACAATACTAGTGTTTAAGGTGAAAATCTCAAACTATCTAAGATACGCTCAGCAAATCTAAATCCAAAACTTGATTAAATCTTTAGAAATTGATAAGGCAGACAAAGAAAAACATTTTAGATCTTTATCAAATAATTTCTCAGTGAGCTATGATTGATCTATGAAGAATTGTAATGAGAATTATTGTGTAAAATGATGAGAAAATCATTTAAATAAGAAAGGAAGTTGGTAGTGGTAACCGTTGTAACCGTCTGTAATAGAATAACTAACTTTCCGTTGTTGCATCAATTGTCACATCGATTACAAGTGATTACAATTAATTAATTGGTGTGGTAATCGAAGTGTAGTCTATTATTCACAATCTTCACATTGATTACTGCATCAAAGTAGGTAGTTTTCCTAACTTTCAGTAAAAGGAATTTTGAAAACTGTTCTTTGATAAATCGATGTGTACATCAATGTGTGTAGAAACTTTAAAGACATAAATCAATGTATGAAGAAAAAAAAAAGTTTATAAAATCTTATTTTCTTCAAATAAATTTTCTACCTCATTGTTTAGTTAAAAAGATTTGGATCAAAGATTAACTGAGTTTATTTATAAGAGATACTATTGAAATAAAAATAAATCCTAAAACTAATCTTGGATCTTCTTGAATCATGAATATATGTTGAGTCTTATAAAATAAATTGACACAAATAGTAAAATCTAATATCAAACAATAATATGAAAAATTGATTCAACTGTTTTTCAATGTAAAATTGTTTTTTAATGTAAAATTATTTTTCAACATTAAAATAATCTTGTTAGCTAAAAGGACTAATAATTTGCCAATAAAGCTAATAATCTCCCCCTTTTTTATGTTGACAGACAATTTTAGATCAGCTTCAGAATAAAATAGAAAAAGGATTATCTACTTTAAAAACAAAATTTTCTCAAAAATAAAATTTTCTAAAAAAATTCTAAAAGATAAAATTTTCTCCCCTTTTCAAATTGAAAATAATATCTCATTTAAAAATGTTTTAGTTTGAAAATGATATCCAAAATTTATAAGTAATTTTTAAAATTTATGGGAAATTTCCAAAAATCCTAATTTTTTTAAAAATCTCATATTTCTCCCCCTTTTTGTACATCAAAAAGTAATAAAACAATATGTACCAAAATCTTAAAAAATATATATATATAGAACACATTAATCATAATACATATATCAACTGGAATTATCATGATCAATATAATAACTAGTGTAAACTTTAGAATTCATACAGAAATATAAAAGTGATCAAATCATCATAAATACCATCATAAACTAAATGCAACATTCACTCAAAAATATCTATAACAGCATCAAAATATCTAGAATTACATAGCATAATAGAATATAGTCTCAACAGCAAAGTAACAATAATAATAAAGGGGATAACTGGGATGAAAGGATAAAATTCAAATATAGATAAGTCTACTCAGGAGGTAATTCATTTAACTTCTCCAGCTTAACCTCTTTATCTTACTGTTGTAGTCTCAGCCTAATTTCTTCAACTTGGTCATTAAGTGAATTAAGTCTTTTCTTTAGCTCTTTGTCAACTTTTTCTTTTAAAAGTGACATTCTTTCAATCATGACATTGAATCATGCATCTTGACTATCAATTATGTTATTGGTTTGATCCATCATATGTTTGTCTATGCATTCAAGTAGTGAGGTCACTCTAGCTTCCATTTCAATAGAGACTATTTCTTGTGTTGATGTTTGACTAAAGGATTAAGTGGAAAATGGTGATTTGCTGACCTATTTCCTTGATTGTCTTACTTAAAACCAATTTTGTGAAAATGTGATGCAGTGATCATTGTCATTACATTTGGCCATGAAGGCAAAAGTTCATTTGAAATTTTTATTTTTACTTTTATGAAAAAAAGGGTTAGGATCATACCATAAGGAAGATATCCAATATCAGTTCTTCTAGAACAATTGCTCATATATTTCAAAATGAAGTATGAAAAATTGAAATTAATGTGATTTTTGATAATCCACATTAAAAATAGATCATCTTCATTATTTGAGTAAAATTGGTGACCTTTAGCAAAATAACCTTGCATAAAGCATAGTGTAGGATTCTATCTTCAAGGGACATGCTAGTTATTAGCAATCTCCCACTTTGGGGTGGAGTAGGAAAAAAGCATCCTAACTGCTAGTTCCTTATTGTATATAGTATAAGATCCTGCAGTAAACTTAAGCATAGAATTATCCATTTCAAATTCATTTGCTAAAATCTAAGAATCAATGACAATGTGTCTCTTCATCACATAGCAAGATAATTTGTCATTGGCATCTGCTAAGTTAGCATAAAACATTTTGATAAGCCTAGGGTAGGCTGTATCTTTGAAAATCAAAAACTTTTCAAGCTTATTCTTAGCAAATAACTAAAGCAAATGGATAGTCTTAAGCAATTGACCACTAAAACATTTCAATGGTTCAACTTTTTTATTTTTAAAGGTAAGATAGGATTCATACTCATTCTGTGACATGAAGAATGATTCTTCTTCATCTGATTGAGCAAGTCTAATAGGAGATTTATCCTTGCGCTTTGCTGGGATCTTAACGTGCTTTGCCATTATTGATGAGACGATTGAAAGATATGATTTTTGGTGTTTTAGGGTTTTGATTTTGGGAGGTTTTAGTACAAATTAATTAGTGAAAATTGTGGAGAATGATGTTGTTGATTTTTCTATGTAAAAACTTTGGTGAGAAACCATTCAAAATTGAAGATTTTTGAGATTATAGAGGAGAGGTGCAAAGAGAAAAGACAAATAGGGGGCTAGGTTACTATTGAACTAGGTTTGGCTTTGATATGAGTATTTATATTATCGCGCATTGAATCAATGTATGCATTGATTGATGTGGAGTGCTAAAAATTACTAATGCATCAATTACAATATGAATTTATTTTTTGAGTATTCGTATATGCATCAATTTCAACATCAGTGTGTGTATGAATATTGTTATTTGCATCGAATATGTAATCGATGTATCTAGTATTTTAGAAAAATTAAAAAAAAATTAGCCTTTCTAAAACTTTGAAAACTAGGCTGAATCAAAGTATACATCGATGCTTGTAGTTAAAAATTAAGAAGTGCACCGATTGATACATCGATGTAAGGAGAAAAACTGGATAAACAACATCGATAAGCAAATCAATTATAGTGCTAATTATTTTAGTTTTTCTAAGATGTTTTCCTAAAATTTTATCAAAAGGTATCTCAAATTACTTGAAGCTTCAGGCTCTTTCTCTGTTCCTGCAAAACAAATTTAGCAATATCTTTGAAGCTTAAGTCAGTATTTGTAAATTACAAATCAAACATAAGAAATAAGCAAATTTTTAGAAAATTAGAGAGGAGTTTATCAAGGTCTATTTTGCAACTTTTATTTTGTATAATGAGTTACTTTCTCTTTCCTCACATATACCTGTAAAATTGAAATCAAGTAGACTTGGTTGGTACCTAGTAGGATTTAGGTCCACAGTTGTTAGTGTAGGAAGAAAAATTTCTATTAAATCTAAAATCAGTGGCATTTGAATTAGTCAAATACACCTTAGGTAACCAAACAAGCTTTTCATTAGGTTTCAACACATATGTTCCATTTTTTTTTATGGACAGTATCTTATATGGTGGCCCTTGTGATTATAATAGTAGTAGGTAATCTGTCTAAAATTCCTGTTTGATCTCTTCTCTTTAGATTGTTTGAATTCTAAGCCACTTTTATTCTGAAATTCTTTTTAACTGTTTAGCATATTGTTTAGCCTTGCATTGCTATTTGAGAATCCTTGTAAATTCTTGTTCAATTTCTCTATTCCACACTTCTAGGATTCACAGTACTTATAGGCATTATTTTCACTAACTAATTTCTCAGCTAAAATGTTTAAATCAACATTTTCTTTTTCAGTCTACTCAACCCTTTTCAGCAAACTATTATTTATAGCTCCTTATTAACTTTCTTTAATTCTTCTTGAGTTCTAAACAATGCCGCATGCATCTTTACACAAAGTTCAGTAGGATCCTTATGAGATTCATCATCAAAATTATCAAGATCATCAAAGGTTTCATCATAAGAATTATTAGCCTCATCTGAATCACTTACATAAGAACTACAATAGAAAATAGGAAACTTTTGAAACTTTAGTTTTTCATGCTTTGCCAAAAGACAATGTTGTTCTTCCATTTTGCTATCAACCTCAAATCTACAGCCATGGTGGTTTCCAGAGTATCTAAAATATTCTTCATTGTTCTGCACTTTGAAATTCTTGAGAATTCATTAGCAGGTAATGTACTTACAATTATCCATTTCAGTTTAGAAGCAAGAGAGTGTTTTCTTTATTCTTCATCGGTCCATGAAAGTTTAGATTTTGGTTCAAGAGTTCCATTGACACAAATCATAGGATATTCATAACCTAATTCTAAAATTTCTAACATTTCAATATCTACAGCCTCAATAAAAATCTTGATTTTAAATCTCCAAAACTTAAAATTTTCAGAATCAAAGGTAGGTGGGTTGCTTAAAGATGGGCAATCAGAGAAAATAGGTGAGTTTGAATCCATATTTTGATCAAACAAAGGAGTATCAAGAGCCAAAGCTCTGATACCAACTATTAGGACCCAAAGAGTAGTTGAAAATGTAGAATCTAAATGGATCTTACCCTTTTCTTGTTAGAGACTTATATACGCCTTTGTTTTATTTGATTTAATATTCTAACAACAAATATGATTGTGATAAATAGAAGTAATGTAAAGTAGCATAACTGAGAGATAAGAATAAAAATCAATGAACACTAAAATTTTTAAAATGGTTTAACTTGAATTGAAATCGAATTCAAGTCTACTCTACTTAATCATTCTCAACTGAAAGGCCTTTTAAATTGAAAATAGAAACTATTAGGATTACCAGGCTCCTGAATTGCCAATTTTACAACAAAAACATAAGAATTTGATAGGCTTCTTGCTAACCTAGAAGAATTGGGATAGGCTTTTTGTAAGATCAGCTTTAGCCAAGAGAAGGGAAAAATTCAAAAATTTGCTCAGAGAAACCCGAGGAGGCTGAAACTGATCTCCCAAAGATCTGTTGTGTAGA
>JANHAO010014248.1:0-15421 GCA_026873985.1 Saraca asoca | reverse complement strand
TTATTGTGATATCTGAATTGAATGGATTCATTTAGTTTAGATGTTAATATGATTATTGAGATCTTGATAATCACTTGCAAAAGAGAATAGGAAACGAAACAATGCATTGAGATTTTGATGAGTTGTTTGTAGGCTGAATTCTGATTAGACTTATCAATCATTTCAAGGACTTGTCATGATTTTAGGCCATAGAATATGATCAATAATTGAATGAATACTTAGTGATCAATGGTGGATTAATCTCAAGTTTAGTGACACCTTTGGACTGGTTCTTACTAGCATTCTGTTAGAACTTCTTTTTTATTATTTTTCTGCTAAACTAGCTGCTACAAACCAACCCCCCTCATTTATCTCTTAATTTGATTGTTATTATTAGAAGATCCAAGGGCTCAACCCGATGTTTCTCTATGCTACATGAGTAGTGCAATCCAGTTTATAAATTCATTAATCTGACTGGTCTTGGTAGCCAGTTAGACACCAAACTGGCAAATGATATTATTCCAAACAAATTTCTCAATTTGGGAGGAGGAAATTTGGGCCAGCTCTTTTGCTTCTGCCCATTTGGTAAAATAATCCATAGCTACTACAGTGTACTTATAGTTTCTACGACTTATGGGAAAAGGTCCGATGAGATCTATCCCCTATATCGTGAAGGGCCATGGACTGATCATTTGACGAAGGTAGGCTAGAGGAACTTGAGGTATTTTGGTGAATCTTTGATATTTGTCACATCTCCTAACAAGGTCGATCACGTCCTATTTCGTGATTGGCCAAAAGAAACCTTACCGGGGGACCTTTTGAGCCAGTGATAGCCCCTCGGCATGGTTCCCATAGTGTCTAGCATGAATTTCTTTTAGGACAATATCACAAAAGGGAGCATCAATGCACCTAAGAAGTGGAGCCAAGAAGCCCCACTTGTAGAGCACGTCATCGAGGATACAATATCTAGTAGCTCAAAATCGTATGTGGCATGCCTCTAACTTGTCTTCTAGGAGTTCACCATTCTATAGGTACTTCAAGATAGGATTCATCCATGAGTCATGTGTCATAGCGATCATCATTACGACTTCTTTCTACTCAATGTTAGGAGATGGTAGAATTTCCATAGGTATCGCACCCAAATATTCTGTGTCCCTTATTGCAGCTAAACGGGCTAACACGTCTGCATGTGCATTTTGTAGGTAAGCAGTCATTTTTGGTCCTTTCACCTGATATTCCCCTTTTATATGGTAAACAACTAATTGGGAGTCGCTAAAGACCTTCACATTTTCAACCTGCACTTCCTTTGCAAGGTGGAGTCCTATGAGGAGTGCCTTATACTCCACTTCATTATTGGTTGCTCGAAATTTGAGCCTTAGGGCATAAGGAATTTTGTGCCCTTCCAAGCTAATTAACAGGATTCCTACTCCTTCCTTCTACTTGCATAAGGATCCATCTGTATAGAGTTCCCACCATGGTCCTTCTGAGGTTTCTACCTCTTCCACTGCAAGTTTGGTGAATTCCACTATGAAGTCAGCCAAGGCTTGTCCCTTAATTGCCAACCTCGGTTTGTAGTGGATGTCAAATTGGGCAAGCTCAATTACCCATTTAAGCAATTAGCATGAAGCATCTGCCTTCTAGAGGGTCTATCTCAAAGGGTACTAAGTTGGTACTTCAATGGTGTGGGCCTGAAAGTAAGGCCGCAGTTTTCGAGATGCGACAACGAGACAATAAACAAGCTTTTCCATGGGAGTGTAGTTTTCTTTGGCATTCAACAACCTTCTACTCATATAGTAGATTAGGAGCTATACTTCATTCTCCTCCTGGACAAGGGCAGCACCAATGGCCTGTTGAGACACTCCTAAATAAAGGATCAGTTTCTCAACCTCTTGTGGCTTGGACAATAGAGGGGCTCGGCCCATGTATTTTTTTCAACTGTGTAAAGGTGGCTTCACATTCATCGGTCCATTTGAAATGCTTAGCTCTTCTCAGGATGTGAAAGAATGATAAGCATCTATCCGTTGCTTTTAAGATAAACCAGCTAAAGGTTGCAACCTGGCCGGTCAGGCTCTGGACATCTTTAATCCTGCTTGGTGATCTCATGTCAATGAGTGCTTTGATTTTCTCAAGGTTTGCTTCTATTCCCCTATCATTGACCATGAACCTAAGGAATTTCCTAGAGGCTACCCCAAATATGCATTTGAGTGGGTTCAACTTCATCCAGAACATTTTGTCCAAATCTTTTACATGCTCTAGGACCCATCTGGACTTCACAAGCATGTCGTCTACATAGACTTCCTTGGTCTTCTTGATTTGATCTTTGAACATCATGTTCACCAGCCGTTGATAGGTAGCTCCTACAATTTTTAGCCCAAAAGGCATCACCCTATTGCAGTATAGCCCTCAGTCTGTGATGAATAAGGCATACTCCTCATCTTATGGATCCATGGCCATTTGATTGTACCTGGAGTATGCATCCATGAAACTGAGGAGTTGGTGCTTAGCTGTTGCATTAACAAGTTGGTCAATCCTCGATAGTGGGAAGCTATCCTTTGGACAGGCTCTGTTGAGGTCCGTGAAGTCAATACATATCCCCCATTTTCTATTCTTCCTCTAAACCAAGATAGGGTTGGCTACCCAAACTAGGTAGTGAGCCTCCCGGATAAATTTGTTTGCCAGTAGCCTGTCTACTTCTTCCTTTAGGGCGTGAGAACACTTTGCTATTAAAGGTCTTCTTTTCGGTATGACCGACTGGTGGTGGGGGTCAATATTCAACTTATGCAACATCACCTCAGGGTTAATCCCCACCATGTCTACATGGCTCCAAGCAAAGACATTGGAATTTGCTTAGAGGAAATCAACCATTTAGGTTTTTACTTTAAAGGGCAAGCTTTTCCCAAGCTTGAGGCATTTCTCGCCATCTACCTCGTTAACTCTGGCCTCTTTGAGTTCTTCTATTGGCCCAGTCTCCTTTTCTGCTTCCAGGTCACGTGGGTCGAGATCATGATCGACTTCGTCCAAGCTTAGGTCTTAGGGTTCTTTATTAGAAACTACGTCAACCCTCTTTCCTTTCTGCCCGAGCTTAATGGCGTCCTCATAACATCGTCGGGCTATGTACTATTTACCCCGTACACACCCGACCCCATTTAAGGTTAGGAATCAGACTGTAAATGTCCTGGTAGACATGACTAGGTCTAAGTCATTCATCGTCGATCACCCTAGGACCATGTTGTAGGCCAAGGGGTAGTCCACAACCAAGAAGTCGGCCAGAACAGTGAATTGGCGATCCTTGTCTCCCAAAGTGATGGGAAGTCTAACCCACCCGACAGGGAATATCGCATCACCAATGAAACCAAAAAAAGGTTCGGGTGAGGATTCGAGATAGTTTTGGGTCAACTCTATCTATTCAAAGCATTTCTTATACATGACGTTGACCAAACTACCAGTATCCAACATGATTCTCTGTACCTCAACATTGCCAACCTTGGCTCTGATGACGATAGCATCATTGTGAAGGGACTGGATTCCTTGTGCGTCATCCATGAAAGTAATGCATTCAAAAATCATCCTAGCTTTCTTTGCAAGTCTGTCAAGCTCATAACCTATGGATAAGACGTAGCTCGCGTTTCGCACGTACCATTCCCACGAGCCTTGTGAGGCCCCTACGATATGTGGTCCTCCATGGATTGTGTAAATGGTTCTGACCACTGCCATCTATTCCTGGTCAGCGCACTGGGAGGGCTTCATGGTCTGTTGCAGAGGTTGTTGTTGCACTAGTTACACTACATAGTCTTTCAAATGACCTCTCCTAATGAGGTCCTCAATCGCATCTTTAAGCAACTTACATTCTGAGATAGTGTGCCCAATGTCATTGTGGTAGGCACAAAACCTATTAGGATCCCTGTTGTATGAGAAATTCGATCCTGGACGAACCCTCGAGCAGCTTGAAAATAGTGAAGAAACTAGCCCAAGGAAATGATCAAATCACTACGACCTCAAGTCACTTTGTGAAGTGATCTCTACAGCTCCACGAGCTCGACCTCAGCTCCATTACTCACAAACGAGCTAGTGACCTAGTTGATGAAACATAACCTGCAACTTGAGGACCCGATAGAAGACCAAGTCATGTCTTGCCCCAATAAATACATGGGGGCCCACCTGCAGCAGCCGAAAGTAGAGATTGAGTCTATATATTCTATTTTGTACAATAAATGCTGATGTAATAGATTTACTACATATGTAATTACTATTGTAACCTCCTTTCCTCTATAAATATGAGGAAGGAGCCCCTCTGTAAAGAGAGACCACGAGTTCCATACCAAAACTCTGCCAAAATAAAGATCAAACATTATACATTGTAAAAATACTACACCAATAACATGCTACTGTGGACGTAGGGTCTGGTGATATCTAGATTTGGTCGAACCACTCTAAACCTTGTGCCTCCCTTCCTACTCTTCTTTTGTTCTCCTTTGATTATTTTTTAGTCTTGCTTGTATTTGAACCGGTCATAGGTCAGAGATCCCAAGGAATCCCCCTATTGGCAGGAGTTTAGATTATTACCAAAATCCGACATCAACATTTTGGTGCCGTCTGTAGGGATCTCATCTGTTCTGGTTCATTTCTACTGCAATGGCCAAAGGAAGAGTCACCAGAGCCTCAAATGTGCAACCCCATCCTCTGGATGGTCATGTTTCAATGACAGGCTCGTTGACTACTTCTGTCATCAGAGCAATTACTGGTATTCCTCCAGCCAGTTTAGCATAACCAGTCCTTGTCTCCAATGGCACTGACGGACTACAGACCTAGCTTCAATGCTAGGAGAAACTTGAACACATGATGGGAGAGCTGACTAAAATAGTCACAATGTTGGTACAAGCACAAGCCCAGAATGTGCAAGGGTAGACTGAAGTCACTGTACCTAAGGTCGAATATTCCGATGAGGCCAACCAGGAGTAGACTCCTCATTGCCATCCACATGGCCAGAACAGTGAATCGAACCACCAAGTCTCTAGCCAAAGACTGGGGGGCTTGAATGTTTTGGTGGAAAATCTCCTTTAGAAGGTCAAGCACCTGGAAAAGCATCCCCAAAGTCAGAATGACCAAGGTCACTGTGGGGAGCAAACCCCTCTCTCTAGGGAGATCATGGAGGAACCTATTCCATGCAAGCTTAAAGTCCTAACCATTCTGCTATATGATAGAGACAGTGACCCGCATAACCATATGGACTTGTTCAACATCCAGATGGATCTTCAAGCCTGTAACCCCTTGATCAGATGTCATGTCTTCCCTATTACTTTGGGTGAAGTTCCCCGAGTGTGGTTCAGGAGCCTCCCAGATCACAGCATAAACAATTAGGAAGATTGTCAAGAAAGGTTTATTAATCAATATCAAGCACTGCAAAAGTAACTCGCGCCCCTATGCCACCTCACTACAATCTTCCGGGGCAAACAGGAAGCACTAAAAGATTACCTCGCTCACTTCAGGGGTGAAGTCAATAATGTTGAAAAGCCCTCGGATAAGGCTGTTCTAGCTGCCATCTTAGCGGGACTTCGTAGGGATGGAAAGCTATTCAAGAGTCTATACAAGTCCACAGTTGGCAACCTAGGTGAGTTCTATGAATGGGTCGTGAAACAAGTCAAGTCAGACGAGACTTTCGACTCGCAGAGAATTGAGATAGGTAGCTCAGCTCCAAATCGGAAAAGGAATAACCGTGGAAATAGAAATAATAACCTCAAGTGCCAAGTCGCTAAGAAGAATAAGGATGAATGCCCCTCACGCTAAGCTCGCCATAGCACTTATAGCATCTTGTTGGACACTTAGGATAGGATCTTTGCAATGGAAAGGGACAAGGAGGACTTTGGAAAGCCTCCACCCTTAAAGACTCCTAGCAAGTCCAAAATCAACCGGGGAAAGTTTTGTGCATATCATAATGAATTCAGGCACGTCACTTCAGAGTGTTAGGCATTGAGAGATGCTATCGAGGATCTCATCAAAAGAGGTCATTTGCATGATTACATTATGCAATCCTCCACGCAACAGCATGGATCATCCCAACAGGACATCAAACAAGAGCAATCTTCTACCATCAGGATGATCTTTTAAACTCTTGTACTTATTTGTAAATTACACGAACATTTTGAATACAACTACTGACATTAAGTTTTCTTCTAACAGTGCTAACAATATCCATAGTTTGTATGTGGTCAACATCTCACAAACCTTATGAAAGACTTCATACTTCATGCTAACTGTGATCCTTGATCTAGTTTAGGCCTCCGAGAGCTTAATCTGGAGAAGAATTGGTGAACACTTAACTAGTTGAGCTGCAGGCTCGCTGAGGCGTGGAGACGCTCAAATCAAACTCACTTAACCAGTTGAGCTACGGGTTCACTGAGGCATGGAGACGCTCAAAACAAACTCACCTAACCAGTTGAGCTGCGGGCTCGCTGAGACGTGGAGGCATTTAAACAAACTCACTTAACTAGTTAAGCTACGGGCTCGCTGAGGTATGGAGATGCTCAAAACAAACTCACCTAACCAGTTGAGTTGTGGGCTCACTGAGGCATGGAGATGCTCAAAACAAACTCACTTAACCAGTTGAGCTGCATGCTCGCTAAAGCATGGAGACGCTCAAAACAAACTCATTTATGCCAGCGCAGCTGCCTGCTTGCTGAGGTGTGGAGACACTAAAAAACACTCATTTATTTGGGCACAAGATCGTCCACCCTTTTATTTAGGCACAAGATCACCCCGACCACAAGATCGATCACCCTTTTATTTGGGCACAAGGTTGCCCCGATCACAAGATTGACCACCCTTTTATTTGGGCACAAGATCAGTCACTTATTAACTTTGTAGCTCCATGTGAACTCAATTAAGTGGCAACTCTCATGTGCACTTATCTATTTGGCCACAAGGTTGGCCCGAGCATGAGATCGCTCACTTGTCAACTTCACAGCTCTCATGCAAACTCAATTAAATCGTAGCTCTCATGTGCACTTATCTATTTGGCCATGGGGTTAGCCTGAGCATGAGATCGTTCACTTGCAACTTCGCAGCTCTCATGCGAACTCCATTAAGTCATAGCTCTCATACGCACTTATCTATTTGGCCATGAGATTGGCCTGAGCACGAGATTGCTCACTTGTCAACTTCACAGCTCTCACATGAATTTATTTTATTATTTTCGCACTAATATGTTCATTTATTTGGCCACAAGATCGGCCTAAACACAATTGCACAAGATGATCCAAACCGAAGTATTTGCAAAAGAAAATAAAATAGACAGAAGTTGTAGAAAAGAAATCTTATTCATTAAAAGACCTCAACGAGGCAAATCTACACCGAAGAGCTCTACATATAGACTAGACAAGAAGTAAAGGGAAAACCTATGGCTAAGAAGAAGGATCAACTGCAAAGGGCTATGCCTCGATTTATTGGGGTCCATGTGCCGTAACTTTCTTCTTCCAGTGCATAATCAACGATAGTGCTACATCCTTTCGCACTCGACCACCTACTCCTCCTAATGGAATCTAATCAGGAAGCCCTGGGAGCTTGGCCAGCCGAGCAAATGCCTCACAGCGATGCCGAGAGGATGTAGTCTGGGATCCATATAAGATCCTTACATGTTACCAAAGTTCTCTGAGTTATCTATGCAGCAGATCATACATGCCTCTAAGGAAAACCAGAATGCCGAGAGTGGTGGAGGTTCATAGGAAGACTCCATAATTTGCTTAAGCACAAAGCTTAGAAGGGATTGTCTCCTCCTTATATAGAGTTGGAACCATCTTTATCGAAAGATCTGGAACCATTTCCCTAATCATTACCATTTATGGCCTCAGAAAAGGCTAAGTTGACTCAGCAATAGCCACTGGACACATGCCATCAGAAGCATGGCTTGGAACAGATGAATCGACAGTCTTGGGAAAGGACTTTGACTGATCTAAAATCGAAGAGTCTTCAACTCCCAGCCCACTAAAAGTGAACTGCGAATTGGGGGGCTAATGTTGTATGAGAAATTTGATCCTAGATGAACCCTTGAGCAGCTTGAAAATAGCGAAGGAACCAACCCAAGGAAATGATCAGATCACTATGACCTCGATCACTTTGTGAAGTGATCTCTACAACTCGAGCTTGTAGGCTGCTAAGCGAGCTCGATCTCAGCTCCATTACTCACAAATGAGTTAGTGACCTGGCTAATAAAGCATAACCTATGACCTAAGGACCAGATAGAAGACTAACTCATGTCCTGCCCTAGCGAATACATGGGGGCCTGCCTGTAGAAGACGGTCTGCAGTGGCCAAAAGCAGAGATTTAGTCTATATATTCTATCTTGTATAATAAATGCTGATGTAATAGATTTACTGCATATGCAATTACCATTGGAACCTCCTTTCCTCTATAAATATGATTAAGGAGCCCCTCTGTAAAGAGAGACCATGAGTTCCATATGGAAACTCTACCAAAACAGAGATAAAACATTGTACATTGTAAAAATACTGCACTAATAACATGCTACTATAGACGTAGGGTCCGTTGATATATGGATTTGGCCTAATCACTCTAAACCTTGTACCTCCCTTCCTATTCTTCTTTTCTTCTCCTTTGATTATTTTTCAGTCTTCTTTGTATTTGAACTAGTCACAAGTTAGAGATCCCGAGGAATCCCCCCATTAGTCAGAGTTTGGATCATTACCAAAATTCGACGTCAACAATCCTTATGCTTTAATAGGGTTAGCAGTGACCTAGGTCACCCAAAGTTCTCCCTGTGCTTCTCTATTATGTATATTCTCTCTAGGGTATCAGAAAGGATACTATAATTGTCATAGCGACCTTGGGGTTTAGGTCTGTCAGTCCTAGCTTTCTTTGTAGGTTGGCAGCCTACCTTATCGATCTGGCTAATCCTATTTTTGCCATGGCTATTTTCTTTCCCATTCTGACCAAAAATTGAGCGACCAACTTTGCCTTGTCCTTCGACCTTTTTTGAACCAAAAGTCTCCTCCCATCGAATTTCTTTTGTAGCCCACTTGTAGAACTCCCTTAAGCTTTTCACTAATAACTTATATATACTTTCGTATAACTTTTCATCTTGTGGAGCTCTACTAAGATTGTCATTAGGATACTGTCATCGAAAGGACTCTCTACGTTGCTAACTTCACATCGAAATCTTGTGATGTAGTCTTTTAATGATTCATCCTTTCTTTGGAAAATGGTCGCCAAGTGGCAAGACGGTGAAAGTTGCTTCTTAAGGGCTCTATATTGGTCGATGAATCTATCCTGGCATTCCCCCTAACTATTAATGCTACAGGCTAGGAGACTTTTGAACTAGGCTCACGACACATCCCCAATGGTGGCTAGGAAGACTCAACATTTGACCAGAGATATATTGGTATGGAGGTCCATCTGGATGTTGAAGGCATCCAAATGATCAGATGGGTCGCTTTTCCCATCATATGGTGGGATGGCTGGGACCTTGAAATGATGGGGAAGAGGTTCTGTCTCAGTTTCCTTGGAAAGTGGGGTCTTTCCTTCATAATGACCCGACCAATCCTGTGTTGAGGAACATTTTTCCAACCTTTGCACCCTCTACATTAATTCCTCAATCATTTGATCCTGAACTTTGGATTACTGGTTCTTGTCACCATCTTGGCCCACTTTTGAGCCTTTAGTGCAGTGTGAAATCTCAGCTCACTAGTTTCTACCATTCTCACAAGCTCATCATCCTCCCATTTCAAGCCACAAACAAAAGGAGTGACCCGAATCGGCCCCTCAAGCTCCTTCCTTGGTTGGCTTTTGCCTTCGTACTGGCATCTCCACTTGCAGTTGTTGAACTACCTCTATGACTGGAGTGGCTCCATCTTGTTCTTGCACCTTTTGAGTATGCACTTGAGCCAATGCCTTAACTGTATCAGCAAGCCTCTTTACTGTACTCTCAAGCACCTCTTAACACTGGTGTAGGGCTTGCACACCATTAGCCTCCAAGAGGGCAGAGGAAGTACTTGCCAAGACTGGGTTTTCATCCTCAGGCATGTTTCATCACTGTTCTTCGTGGCCACCTAGTTAGTTAGTGACAACATTTGAGATCCTAGTCACTCTTCCTCTTACCATTGTGATTAATGAACAAATGAATGAGAAAGCAGTTTAGTCCCATTAGGCATGCCAAAATGTTGACAGTCGATTTTGGCAATCGGTTAACTAGGGATTCTGAGAACCAAACTATTGCTAAAGAAGTGAAAAAATGTTGTGATGTAGAGAATAATTCAGTAGAAGGAAAAAGAGAACAAGGGGGTTTTTATCATGGTTCTGCTAAAGTCCGATTCACCCCTACGTCCACGATATTCTTATTATAATGGCCTTAGCAAGAATACATACATCAATGGTTGTTTCGACAGAGTTTCTGCAAATATTTTTTTTTTCTATCTCTATGTTATAGCTCCTTCTCTTATTTATAGAGGCCGGGAGGGTTACAAGTCATAATTTATCATTGTAAAACTATGATTACATCTGTGTTGAGCATTAAATGCTAGATGCTAAGTAATAAATACAGGATAAATCATTGTCAAACTTTGGAGACTGAGTTGCTGGTTGGTAGAGTGCTTAGATTGTATCTGTCAGATGTAGGTTGTTTCCTATGGCACTTAGGGGAGCTCACTGCTACTTTGGTCAGTGGAAGCTTATAAGCTCACGTTGGGTGATCTATAGCTTGGTCCCAGTGATCTCATTTCAAGTACGATCTTGCCTCTTTACTTTAGTCTTGACTCTTTAGGCTTTTACTGATCCATTCCATTCTACCTAAAAAATGCCCATAATAAATCTCAAGTTTAGTTGATTCCTTTGGGCTGGTTGTTTGCTTACATTCTTGTTTACATTCTACATTGTTGTTTGCTATTAGTATAGTTACTACCAACCCCCCCTCATTTTTACCTCTTAATCTTATTAATATCATTAGAATGATCCAAGGGCTCAACCCTATGTTGCCTTATACTACAAATAAATTTTCTAATCTTGATTGGCCTTGACAACCACATCAGGATTTTGGTGCCATTATCGAGGATCATTCTAATTTTATCAATCTCATTAGGAGTATATTTATGTGCTAACCATCACTAACACCTTGTTTCTGCATCTATTTCTATTATTTCCCCTGTTTTAGTTTGTTTTTCACTTGCAATAGCACTACTCCTTACTAAACCAAACATGTCTAATTGAGCTGATTTTTAGTGAGTTGATAGCAAGCAATATTCTGAGCAAGGCTCATTGTTTTGCCGAGAGCACCCACCTATCTTGGCCAAATTCCATGATTTAGACCACCTTTTTATTTTTTTAAGATTTTTATTTTATTTTTAGGTTCTCCTTAGGTGTAGTTTTCAAGCGTGGTGGTCCCATAATTTTTAACAATGTGTAGATAGGCTACTAGTGTTGTTTTGAGTGATTTTTACCTTTGTTGTTGTGTTTTTGTGTTTTCGATTTTCTGCTACTTTTTCAGCCTATATAGTGTAGTGTATGATCACTAGATCTTCTACATATCATAATCTTTTGGAGCTAGATCCTAAGATAAATAGAACTTTGAAATTGATTAAAAAGACTAGGAGAAGATTAATTAATCAATTTGATAATTCTGGTTCTGTTAGCAATCCTACACCTATGGCAAATGAAATGAATAACAGAACTCTCAAGGAGTTGGCTGCTCCTGATTTAGCATACCAACCATTATGTATTCAATATCTTGACCTTGATGCTGATTTTGAATTAAAGTCTGGTCTAATCCATTTGTTACCTAAGTTTCATGGACTTTCAGGTGAAGATCCTTACAAACATTTGAAGGAATTCCATGTAGTGTGCTCCACCATGAAGCCACAAACAATTCCAGAAGAGCACATCAAGCTTAGAGTATTTCCATTCTCTCTTGCTAATGCAACCAAGGACTGGCTCTATTACTTGCCATCTGGTTATGTGACCTGTTGGAATGACATGAAGAAACTGTTTCTAAAGAAGTTCTTTCTAGCATCCAGAGCTGTTGCATTAAGGAAAGACATATGTGGCATAAGGGAATTGTCAGGAGAAACCTTACATGAGTATTGGAAGAGATTTAAGAAGTTGTGTGCAAGCTGTCCACACCACCATATAAGTGATCAGCTGCTAATTCAATACTTCTTTGAAGGGCTACTTCCTATGGACAAAAGCATGATTGATGCTACAAGGGGGAGAATTAGTTGATAAGACCTTAACTATTGCTCGAGATTTAATTGCTAACCTGGCTACCAATTCACAGCAGTTTGGTACAAGGATTATTGCCCCTACTAGAAGAGTAAAAGAAGTTCAAGTGTCCTCTACTGACCAATGAAGGATGGAGCATAGGCTTGATGAGTTAACCTCCCTAGTGAGACAATTAGTAGTGAGACAACAGCAGCAACAACAAGCACTTGTGCAAATACCTGCCAAGTTGTGTGGCATTTATGCTTGTCCATCTCATCCCATAGATGTTTTTCCTACACTTCAAGAGGACAATTCTGACCCCTAAGCTCATTCTACTATTATGGTAGGCATTTTTCCTGGCAGACCTCAATATCAGCAACAACAACAGTCTAGATATAACCCCTACTCCAATACCTATAATCCTGGTTAGAGAGATCATCCGAACCTCAAATATGAAAACCTTGCAACATAGCAGCCATACCAATAGCCAAATAGACAACAGCAGTTTCAACATAATGCTGGACCAAGTAGGCAGTCATACCAACAGTTAATTAGGTAGCAAATGCAATCGCCACTTATACAACAATAAGATCCAGTAGCTACTAAACCTGAGCCAACATTGGAGGATCTAGTGAAGTAAATGGCAACCAGCAACATTCAATTTTAGCAGAGGACAGAAACCACCATTCAGAATTTGGAGACTCAAATTGGACAATTGGCTTTCTCATTAAGTCAATTACAATAACAAGGTTCTGGCCAATTTCCTTCCTAAACAATTCCAAATCCTAAAGGAAATGTTAGTGCCATTACACTGAGAACTAGGAAGAGTTTACAAGAGCCAATTGACCCCCAACCAGCAAGTAAGCAGAAAAAGCAAAATTCACCAAAAAAATCTAGCATGGCAAAAAAATCAAGTCCTGTAGATCTTGAAGCTGGTGCAAACAAAATTCTAGACCCAGAGCATAATGTGCATTAGCCAGAAATTGAAATGAGGCAAAAGCAGTAATCAGACCATCTAGTACCCCTTCCCTTCCCACAGAGAGCCACCCAGTCCAAAAAATCAATTGAGGCAAAAAGAGATAAAGAACTCTTTGAGACTTTTAGACAAGTGGAAGTCAACATTCCACTGCTGGATGCAATCAAGCAAATTCCCAAATATGCTAAGTTTCTAAAGGAGTTGTGCACACACAAAAGGAGATTAAAGGATAATGAAAGAGTCAGCATGGGACAAAATGTTTTAGCCCTTATTCAACTAATGCCTCAAAAGTGCAAAGATCTTAGAACATTTATAATCCCTTGCACTATAGGGAGTTACAAATTTGAGAATGCCATGCTAGACCTAGGAGCTTCAATAAATGTCATGCTCATATCTGTTTTCAATTCTCTTGGACTTAGACCTTTGAAACCAACTGGTGTGGTGATCCAACTGGCAATTAGGAGCAATGCAAACACTACTGGCCTAATAGAAGATGTGTTGGTGAGAGTTGATGAACTGATCTTCCTAGCAGACTTCTACATTCTGGAAATGGAGGGTGAGTCAATATCTAGCAAGGCTCTAATCATTTTAGGGAGGCCATTCCTTATGACAGTAAGGACTAAAATAAATGTGCAAGATAGAACTCTTACCATGGAGTTTGGGGATAATGTAATGTAGTTCAACATTCTTGATGCAATGAAGCATCCCATGGAGGAGCATTCTGTCTTTAGCATAGATTTACTTGCTGAGTTAATTGAGGGTACTTGTGATGACTTACATGTTGAATTTCCTGATCTGCCTGATTTTGATGATTCTATCCATTGCCATGCATGTGATGGTTGTAATGGTGCTGTGACATGCAGTTTCTATGCTGAAATTTCTTAATTTATGGAAAATGATGAATCTACTATAGATTATGCAGTAACTCTTGATTATGTAGAAATTTAGTCTGCAAAAGTTATGACTACTAGCAAATTGATTCCTTCCATAGTACAACCACTAGAATTGGAGTTGAAACCTCTACCTGAATATCTCAAGTATGCATTTTTGGAAGAAGATGAGAAGCTACTGGTGATCATAACTAAGAACCTCCTTGCTGAACAAGAAGAGAAGTTACTACAAGTTTTGAGAAAACATAAGAAGGCCATTGAGTGGACACTTGCAGACATTCTTGGTATTAGTCCTTCCATATGCATGCATCGCATCTTGCTAGAAGAGGAAGCTAAACCAGTGAGATAACCATAGAGAAGGCTGAACCCACTAATCCTGGATGTGGTAAAAAAGGAAGTAACCAAGCTGCTACAAGCTGGCATTATTTATCCCATCTTTAACATCAAATGGGTGAGCCCAGTACAAGTTGTTCCAAATAAATCTAGGGTGACAGTAGTGGCAAATTAAAAGAATAAGCTGATTCCTACAAGAGTGCAGAATAGTTGGAGAGTCTGTAAAGACTATAGGAAGCTGAATCAAGCCACAAGAAAAGACCATTACCCCCTGCCATTTATTGACCAAATGTTGGAAAGATTGGCTAGCAAATCCCACTACTGTTTCTTAGATGACTACACTGGTTATGTCCAGATTCATATTGCACCAGAAGACTAAGAGAAGACCACTTTCATATGTCCATTCAGCACTTTGCTTATCGATGGATGCCCTTTGGCCTTTGCAATGCCCATGGCACCTTCTAGTAGTGCATGGTAAGTATCTTTTCTGAATTTTTAGAAGAGTGCATGGAAGTGTTCATGGATGATTTTACTATTTATGGTTCTTCTTTTGATTCCTATCTGGACAGCTTGCATAGATTCATTGAAACTAACCTTGTGTTAAATTTTGAAAAGTGTCATTTCATGGTAGAACAAGGATAGTTTTAGGCCACATAGTATCTAACCAAGGCATTGAAGTAGATCCTGTTAAAATAGATGTCATATCTTTCTTACCTTACCCCACATGTGTGCGGGAAGTTCGTTCTTTTCTTGGACATGCAGGTTTCTACAGGCAGTTCATTAGCGATTTTAACAAGATAGCCCTTCCACTATCCAATCTTCTGCAAAAAAATGTGAAATTTGAATTCAACCAGTAGTGCAAGGTGGCCTTCAACCACTTAAAGCAAACTTTGACCAGCACACCCATTATCTAGCCACCAAATTGGACACTCCCCTTCAAATTAATGTGTGATTGTCATCTATTATGCTTCAAGGACTTTGGATGCTGCTCAAGCAAATTACACAACCACAAAAAAAGAGCTTTTATCCATTATTTTTGCATTAG
>JANHAO010014247.1:0-15434 GCA_026873985.1 Saraca asoca | reverse complement strand
TCTCTTTATTCAACTATTAGGTTTTCGGTGATAATCTTCTCCTTTCGATACTTCAACTATCTACCTAAGATTAGACAAAATATTGACCAAATACTTTATCAAAAATATAGCAGACATAATAGTTGAATCAAATTATACCAAGTAATCACAATAGAAAATCAATCAATAATATTAAAGAACCATAATTGGGCTATTCCCAATCCTAGAATAGAAATCTACTCGAATATGATAGAAGTAAAAATCAAATTCATTGATGTAAAGAACTGCATATGTTTAGAATAAGATAGAAGAAGTAGAGATGAAGTTGAAAGATGAAATTAAGATGAAAGGAAACTAGAATCCTTGCAAGAACTTTAAACAAAGAGGAAATCCTAAATTCTGCTAAAAAAAACTCTTAAGAAAGTAAAGAACTCGTAATCTATCTTAATCCTAGCTAATGACTCCATCAGGTAGCATAAGATCAGCTTTTATAGCAAGATTGTAGAGGTCGAAATGTAGTTGTGTTGGGTGACATGGGCTGGCTATGTTTCAGGCTAGAGGTTTGTTGGAGAATGCACCCAACATTGCCATATCCCAGGACATGGCTAGGCAGTGTTCGATGCTAGCTTCTTCAATTTCTTCAGCTTCAATTATGGTTGAGTTAAGTTCTTTGCATGGCTTCTCTCCTAGCTTCTCTTTAATCCAATTGTGCTTCGAACTTCTACTTTCATCCTCCTTTCAAAGCCTTTTTTCTAACCTACAAAAGAAATACAAACTACAGTAGTACCAAAGAACAAATCGACTAAACTAAAACAAAAAGAGTAGCAAAGTCACAAATTAATAATGAATTAAGAGGCAATAATTAACATAAAAGACTGCATTTTGCTTGTTTATTAGAAAAACATAAAATTTAACTCAAAAACAAAATCAAACATTAATTAATCAATAATGTTAAGATTGTAAAACCATGAGCAAGAAAATAACTAAAATTCTCAAGAATCATAACACATCAAGAAATAACACTCTTGATAAACTCAAAACTCATAATCACTTAGTATAGCAGCTTTGTTCAAAAGAAAGTAAACCAAGTTAGTAGACCCTCATAGGATAAGCTCTCTAACTCTCTTACTCTTTAAGGAAGTGTTTCACTCAAATTCACTTCATGGAAATGTATTGCCATAAGCTTACTTATCATCTAATCTCTACTACTCAGCTCACATGCATAACATAAATCAAAAGGACTTTTCTAGGTTGTACTATGGTCAAGAAAAGAAATACATATGAGAGTATGAAGACAAAGAAATTATAGGGCATTGAAACACAAATTCAAATAAATAAAGCAATTAAGATTTGAAGCCTATCATCATGATTTTCATACATTTATCAACTTCTTTCTTTTTTTTTTTCATAATTTGAAACAAAGATACATGAAAGATTGCAACACCATTTTCATCTCTTTAACTTCAAAACTCATCTCCAGTGTTTTATCAATATACATCAAGCCCTTAAATTTTATAGTCTCTTAATCAAATTCCATGATAGGTGTACCATCAAGGACATCCATTTGGTCCTGGCTATTTTAAAGGAAAGTCTTTTGAGAGTGATCAGGGCTAGATTAAGTAAAACATCATCCTTCATGTTCAAAATGTAAAAATCAATTTGAAAGATGAAACCATTGCACCAAAACATGTTCAACTACCCTTTCAAAGTATGCTTTAGATCAATATGCTCATTGTATAAACAAACCAATTTTTTTTAATGGAGTCAATTTCAAAGATTCATAGATAAAATGTGGCATTACATTTATGGATGTGCCCAAATCAAACATAGTATGTTTAAACTAAGTCTTACCAATAATGCATGGAATTGTGAAAGTACCTAAATCCTTGCACTTTTGGGGTAATTTCTCTTCTCATTACCTCTCAATTTTTACTTTGTGGTGCATAACTCTTTTAGAAATTTTGCATACCTTGGAATTTGTTTGATTGCATTGAGTAGGGGTACATTTACTTCTACATTATGAAGGTTTCTAAGATTTCTTTTTCTTATTTTTCTTTTTAAGAATTAGCTAGTCTACTAGGAAAAAAAAGAAGAAAAGTAGAACTAGCAACTTTTGGTTGAAAGTTAACCTTTTCTTCTAAATCTTCTATCTCTTTCTATTTTTGTCTCTTGTTGGTTGAAACTAGTTAAGCTTGATTTCTAGTCTTTATTTCTTTTCTACTCCATAACATTATGGCACTTACATTTTCTTAATGATTTATAACTACTTGGGAGGACAACTTGCTTGAAACTAAAGTCTTCAGCTTGTTAGCTGTTATTGTAAGCTAAATGATTTGTGTCTCTAGGTTATGAATGCAAGCTCTTGTTTCTTGTTGGAATTGCACTATACAATTGGCCAGAGTGTGGACAAAATCTTCTAGTGATTTGTTTGATTTTGGTGCTTAACTGGCTTGCTGTATGGGTTGGAATGGGGTTAATAATGAGCTTGGCTAGCTTAGTTGCCATAACTTAGGTTTAAATGATCTCACTAGCCAGGGTTGTATGAGTTGGAGTATGGATCATATTTCCTCTAGTGTTTCCTTAGAAATCTTTCTATTGCATGAACTTACTTGACTGGTTCTTCTTCTTGTAGTGTTAGACACACATCAATATTATGTCCAGATAGTGAGTAGATTCTATGCACCTTAGCTACTTGCATCTATCCTACAACCAATTATTGAACCAAAGAGGTCAAATTAGATATTTGACACTCAATGTTAGATGAGATTACATCATTAACATTTTTTAGTGTATGGTCCATTCTAGTTCCAAATTGTTGTGATTTGGCTTCTATGTTAGCAATCAGGTTCCATGTAGCCTTTGAGGTCTTATCAACTAATGCTCATCCACTTCTAGTATCAATCATATTCCTATCCATTGGTAGCAATCCCTTATAGAAATATTGGACCTAGAGCTAGTTACTTATTTGGTAGTGTGGGCAACATGCACAAAGATTCTTAAACCATTCCTAGTACTTATATACAGTCTCTTCGTTATACTGTTGAATGATACATATTTGTTTTCTTATATTTGTAGCTTAAGAAGTAAGGAAATATATTTCTAAGAAGAGTCTCTTTATCTCATGCCATGAATGGATGGAACTTGAAAACAGGTAGTAGAGTAGTGAGAAAGGAAAGGCTCACAAGTTGTTTTAGTCATTTGAAATGCCTTGTGATTTCATGGTAGAACATACCACACGGAATTCCTTCAAGTGTTTATGTGGATCTTCACCAATAAGATCATGAAAGGTAAGCAACAAGTGTATTAGTCCATATTTTAGTATAAGGACTATTAATTCAAGCTAGAAGCAGGTAACTCTTTCCAAGTTATGCGGTTCACAGCCATGTCTTACAATTTAGATTGCTGGATGAGTTACTGGAAAACATATCAATGACTATGTGTATCTCAGGCTATGAAGCTTTGGTTTGTTTTAGAGTTGAAGTAGCAACCTGAATAATAGAAGTATGTAGAGTCTCTCTTTAATTTCTAATAGGTTCTCTTAATTTCTGGGCCAAATTTCAACTTAAAATTGTGAGTGGTTAGAGTCATATATAGAAAAAAAATCATAGAATAAGAAGTAATCAAATAAGGAAAATTGGTAAATTAATAAAAAATACTAAAAAAATTTAAAAACACTATCATACGATGGAATTTCTTGAAAAAAGGTATGGGTTTCTAACAATGCATGGATTCTAATCAGCATCCCATTTTTTTTCAAGGCTAGTAAGTTTCATCCCCAAATTCTACTAAAAATTTCACCGTCGAATTCTACCAAACAAACCAAAAAGATCATAAAACGTAACAAAACGAGGATGAAAACACCAAGAACTATTCACATTAAATAACCTAAATCCTAATCCTACTAGAACATAAAAATTAATCAAACCAATCCCCTGTAATGGTGCCAAAATCTTGATGGTTTTCGAAACTACCAAAATTTTGATGGTTGTCAAAACCACCAAAATTAAATTACTAAACTCTTAAATTTGTAGTATTTATGAAGATAGGTCAAACCCTAGAGATTGGTGGATTAATTTATAGTCTTAATCTATTAAAACTAATAGAATTAAATAAAAGGGGGAGTTTTAAATTCAAATTTCAAATATAAAACAAAGACAAAATTTAAGTCATAAGGAAGAATTTAATTAGGATATTTTCAATTCATAGAATGATTATTAACACCTAAATATTATTCCTTTTTTATTATTTAGCTAAAAATTACCCAGACACTAGAATAATCCTTAGCTTTCTTCCATAAATTCATTAATTCAAGCCCAACACCTAAATTAAATTCTTATTATTAACTCATTCGATATTCAGCAATCTTAGTCAGATTAATAATAACATTACGAATAGCAAATGGTTAAGGCTAGATAGCAATTATACATTAGCACAAATTATTTAATCTATCCTACATTTCCCTTAGGTATTGAATGAAAACTAGGATCATAATCATTAATACCTAATCGCTACTTATATTGAACTATCATAACAATTAAAGATTATGAAGTTTAGTTAGCAACAATCACAACAAATAATTAACTAGTGGGAAAATCTTCTTATGCAATCATAAATCAAATAAACTAGAGAATCAACAGATAATTGAATTAAGAATAACTAAAAATAGATTAGGTCTCACAGACATAATAAATTGAAATAAAATTCCCATGAATTGAAAAATGAGTTTAACAACTCATTGCAAAGAAAATAAAACTAGGAGAAAAAGGGAAGATCTAAGAATTATGTGTTTTTCTACCTTAAAAGAGCTCTTATTTATATAAAAAAATAAAAGGGATCAATACTTCATGATTCTGGAAAGATCCTCAAGTAATCCTGATTCAGTTGGGATTTTGATTGATCTAGTTTCCTTTTCTTGCTTTAATTGTTGATTTCAGTAGGATGAGGGCAAACTTAGACCTTGATCTCTTCTAGAAAGTTGTAGCCCTAAGGCTAGGCCTTGCTCAAATTAGAGGTTTTTAACTTAAGTGATGGGCCAAAAATAAAAACTGGTTTAGAATAGTCTAACCCATATTAGATTATGTAACTTAAATTTTTAGACTTGTTTTCCATTCAAAATAGCATAGTTTCACTTTAAGCCCTTCATAAAGGATGTATATATGGATCTTAGCTTTGTAATGGGCTTGGTTTTGCATTGATTAAAGGTTTTTAGCTCTAGATATCATGAAAATACCATGGTGTGTTTAGGATTCAATGACGCTAGCATTCTACTTCAACTTCTAGGCTAATTTTGACTCCTAAACATCTGAAGTGGGCTTGGAACTTTGTATAATAATTGTAAGCCTTTGTCTTAATTGTGAAACTTTGTCTTCACTTTTGAATAATTTAAGAATCATTCCAAAAAGGGTTCTAGAACTCAAGATATAGCTAAAAAATTGAAACAACATTAGAAGACTAAGATATGACATAAGTAATTCTATTTGGTATATAAACTTGACAAAAGACCTAATGTAGAAGAAATAAAATATATAAATATTGCACTTAGCAATCATATATTTCAAAGGTACTAAAAAGGTTCAATATATCAAAGTGCTCTCATGTTTTTACACCTATCCAAAAAGGTGAGATATTCTCAAAAGCCTAATGTCATCAAAATGATGATGAATAGTAAAAATGAAAAATGTTCAATATGTTTCCATTGTTGGTAGCCTGATGTATGCCTAGATTGTACATGTCGTAATATAACCTATGCTATCAGTGTATTGGGGAGATACCTAACTGATTATGGTAAGTGATATTTAACTGCTACTAAAATAGTTATTAGGTGCCTACAAGGTACAAAAGATTATATGTTGCCTATAGAAGATCTAATGATCTAGTGATTACAAGCTACTTAGACTCTAATTTTTGTTAGTTGTCTAGATGATCATAAACCAACATATGGTTGCATCTTTATAATGGCAGGAAGAGCTATTTCATGGATAAATGTCAAGCAATCACTTATAGCAACCTCCATTTTGAAAGCAAAGTATCTAGCTTGCTATGAAACTACTCGTGAAGCTATGTCATTAAGGAAAATCATTTCTAGTTTTAACACTGTCTAGGCCTGTAGCCATTTATTATGATAATGTTGCTATAGTGAACTTCTATCGAAGTTAAGTATCAGTTTGTTAAAGAGAAGATATGCGAGCATCATACTTGCATTGGGCATGTTTCCACAGATCATATACTTGTAGATCTAATAACCAAAGACTTAATAATTCAAATGTATCATGATCATGTGAAAAATATAAGTTTAGTTAAGTCTTTTTATGTTTTGGGTTAGTGGGAGTTTTTTGTTTGATGTAATAACATTGAACTTGGTATTGATATTAAGGTTTGTATTAATGAAATATTCATGATGTTGTCATACATTATACAATTATATATGCACAATATTTACAATATGTTATTGGAGACATTTAGACCCTCTGTTATTATTGTGTTGAGAATTTTGATTCTCATTAGGCATCTTGGGTGGATGCCAGATTTCTATGTCCATAGTTACATGCACCAATAGGCTTCAACTAAATAGAAAAGACAACATACATCCCAAAAGTCGTAAAAAAATGGAGGCAATGTATTTTTGCATTGTTTATTGAGTCGTAAGTATATAATATAATATTTATATTTTGTTATTATAGGCATTAATTTGTTAATACTTATTTGATATTTTATTATTATAACCATCATTAGATGTTGTGCATGATTTGTGTGGAGAGAAATGTCACTTACTAGCTTAATCCCTTAGGGCATTTGATTCACAAGAATATCAAAAACTTAGTTGACTCGTGGGTTATTTTATAAGTTAAAATCTAGTTTTGGGATTTATATTATATATGATTTCCTTTATTAATATACTAGTTTCATGAATTTAATTCAATAGATTTATAAAGATTTATTACTACATTGGTGGCAATAGGAACAAGTCTAAGACAAAATGGATGATCTTAGAAGTAAGCTTTTTGATCATATTGATTACAATTTATAATATTCTAAGTAATTTCATATTTGATTGAAATGGTTATTTAAGTACATATATTTGATTTGTTTAGTGCCCTTGTCAATAATGAACTGTGGAGTGTGAATACTTTATAACGAGGTATATGAGTAATATAATCACTCAAATGGAGGAAGATCACCATGACCTAGAAGAGGTATAATAACTTAATTCAGATATATGATATATAGATATGTGCTTTGGATATGTGAAATATGAATATATTGTTATTTCTATTACAAAAATTATGGTGTTATTTTGTGATATATGGATATGTAATTTGTTGTATGTATATCTATTTTGAAGTAATGTAGAGATACCAATCCTTACACTCAAGTTGAAAATTGGCTAAATTCAAGATTAGTGGGTTGGTTTTCTTCTACCATATTTTGATAAAGGCCAATAGGAAAGTTGTAATATATTGTCTGTTTTGTAGTATTTTGGATATATTGGTTGACTGTAATGTATATCTATTTTGTTGCACTGTAATCTTGCATTGTAAAGTTATAATGAATTAGGATTTCTTTTAAATAAAAAAACTAGTTAAGAGAAACGATATCGATTTTTGAAGGATAATTGATGTCTAAAGTCCACACATTTTAAAAAATATGAGTCAAGATAAATGACATTGGATTTAAAAGAAAAAATCGACATCTAAAATCTCTACAAATTTTACATGGGATTATATTTTACTAATTTATGCATTATAAATTAATATATTAGAGATCTCTATTTTGCTAAAACTTGAATTATTTTACCTAATTTTATGTATGAGCAAAATTTATTCTCTATTCATTAATTTTTTTATTCTAATCAAATAATTCCATTTTACTAAGACTACAAAATATTTCAAGAATTTAAATACTATTAAATTGGACAAAATAATTTAAGAACAAGCATTATTTAATGGACACAAATATTTCAAAAAATAATTAGCCTTTGAGCAATTAAGTTGTGAAAAATGTAATATATTATCTAAGAAAACAAAATGGACAAAAATAATTGAAAATGAATGAGACATAGTGGCAAGAATATTCACTTGCAAATGAAAATTAATATGCCATTTCTAACTAAATGATCAATGTCGAACATTTTCCATTTATGTAGAAATGTTTGCACATCTGATTGTTACTCTTACTTTCTTTTAGGTTTGATATCGTAGTTCTCTCCCCCTCCATTTTTAGCGATTCGAAGGCACTCTCACTCTCACTCTCCCTCTTTTTGTGATTTGAATCGATCTTTTTTTGTCTACCTTTCTCTATTTTTGGATAACAGTTTCTTTTCTTTTTAAATTTTATTATTATTAAAATATAGAAATGCCCTAATACATTTCTAGCATAGGATATAGCTAACTTGTTTTCTAATGTATTTGGGACTACAAATTTACAACAGAAGTCCAACATTGTTGCTTTTTTTAATTTTGTGCTCTTTTGGATAGTCATGAATAGTAGAGGGATGTGTGATGATCAGTTAAGTGAAGAATATGCAAATGGGTTTGAGTTTATTAGATTTCCCATTGATCAATGTATTACAAATAGTAATGAGCTGATTAGGTGTCCTTGTGTGAGATATTGCTATATGTGCAGTTAATGATGAAGGCCTCTTGGAGTAGTTCTATGTGTGAGATGATCATGGTAAATGGATAAGAGTTGAGGATCCTCCTAGAGAAAAAAAAATTAGAAAAAATTTGAAGGTAATTGATTGTGTTTATTGACAATTATATAATTTTTAATTTAGATGTTTATACTTGATATATTATGCGTATATTGTACATAGACAACTAACTATATAATTTTCACTTTAGATACATATACTTCATTTTGTGTTTATTAAAATTAAGATGACTTAATAATAAAATTATTTGATTTCAGTAGTGTAGAAATTGCCTTACGAAGAATTTCAATCATCTGGTAATAATATACAATTTGTATAGCCTCTTGAATGGTTTGCTTATAAGAAATACATGCCATTTTGTTAATTTCATAAATAAAATTCTATCTTTTAGATAAATTAAATATAGGTTAAAGATCCTCCTAGTGAAAAATATTCGAAAAATTGAAAGTAATTGATTGTATTTCTTGGCAACTATATAATTTTTGTTTAGATGCTTATACTTAATATGTTATGCATTTATTGTATATAGGCAACAACTATATAATTTTTAGCTTAGATACTTATACTTGATTAAGTGTTTAATAAAATTAAGATGATATGATAATAAAATTGTTTAATTTCAATAGAGTAAAAACTGCCTCAAGAAAGAATTCAGTTATTAGGTAATAATATACAATCTGTATAGCCTCTTGAATGATTTGCTTATATGAAATGAATATACCATTTTGCAAATTTCATAAAAAAAATACAAGTCTATTTTGTAGGTATATTGACTCTCATGAATTGTATATATAAAAATGTAGGTTCAACTTATATGGATAGATATAACAACACTTGAAATTTATTACCTCAAGCTCTCACTAATGTTAAAAATTGAATTATAGGAGAAGGCATAACTAAATAAAAACTACAATTGAGGGAATTTAATCATAAAGTAAGTAAATGACTATTATGTATAGACTTGTTAATTTGGCATGTTTTGTTTTTAATTCAGTTTTGTAATGTCTTGAGGTTTTTTTAACTAATAAAACATTTAACATTTTTGAAATTGAGATTATGTTAGGTGATTATAAATTTTGGTTCAATGGTTCTTTCTAATAAAATATAAATAGTAGTATGTTTCTATAAAAATGTAGTAAACAAAATGTTCTTATAAAAAAATATAGTTAGAAGTAGGGTTTTTATAAGGAAAAGATTCCAAGTTCTATATAAAATCGATATCTCTAATGATTGTTATTACTCAAGAAAAGAAGTCAGTTTATGATAGAAATCAACATTTTTAGTAGAAAAAAAAAACTTTCATTATTAATAATGTTATGAGTGAAATCTGGCGCCCCCTGAATGGGCTGATAAAAGACCCGGATAGCTATAGAGCTCTATCTCACTAAGGTGTTAGAAGTGCAAAGCCTCAACTCGCATGATCAGCAACCTTCTTCACGCGAGCTTGTTCCAGTAAGAACAAGCTTAGTCTCAGAAGAAGGTAGCAACAACCTCCGACTAGGGGTTTTGGTTCACCACGAATGACTTTTCACCCAGGAATCCCATGAGTAGGAGACATGCATATGATACACCCAGAAGACAAGGGTCTCATCTGCAGAATGCAATCTACAGTAGTAGAATTGAAAGATATGCTTTGTCGTGTACAAACACTACATGATGTAACATATTTACAACTTTTAAATTTACTATCGTAGCCTCCTCCCCTCTATAAATAGGAGGAAGAAGCACTCTGTAAGGAGAGGCACAATTTGCTATACTGAAGCTCTATAAAAATTCTTCCATATCAGTACACTACCATGGACATAAGGTCTAATACTGTCCAGATTTATCCAAACCACGTTAAAAAGGTTGTGTTCCTTATTATTCTCCTTCTTCGTGCCTTATTGCATTTCTCTACAAGGATTGGAACTAGATTGCAACTTGAGTCCTAAAAGAACCTTTTCTGTTAGCTGGATTCTGGCAGAACTAAAATCCACCATCAACAAATAAAAAAAATGACACGTAAAAGTTTTTTCTAAATAAAAAGATGTTGGTTATATATTAGAAATTGACATTATTTCCTCTTTTTACATATCAGTTAAAAAAGGTAAATTGTGTTAACCTATCACATCATCTAGATAGAAGTTGGCCCCTAAATTGATGTGGGATATGTGAAATAACAAATATATAAATGTTTTTTTGCAGTAATGAAATTTAGGTAAACAATTTCAACCTTCTATTTATTTTTATAATTCTCACATCGTTCATGATGTGTAATATGATTTATCTAGATAGTTTATTTTTAAATTTTTTTCTACAATTTTGACAACTACTTTTACTAATATCACAACTCATTAAATAAAATAATTCATATAGCTATTCCTTATTTGAATAAATTAAGAATTAAGATTCATAAATAATAGATCTTATTTTATTCTTTTATAAAATAAATATGCATAAAATTGCTTTATAGCATTTAATGTGATTTATTTATTACAAAAATTATATTAATTAACTAATTCATGCTTAGTAAAAGAAAACATGATTAATTACCAAAAAAAAAAAGCAAGATCAAATAAATAAAATTAATTAGTTTGAAATAAGTCACATGTTAAAAAAAAGTAAGATATTCAACCACAAATTTTAATTATTTTTTTCAAATTTAATAAAATGATAAAAAATTTCCAAGAATTGATGTATACCACAACTATCATCTAAAACACCTCATGGTAAAAAAAAATGTACTTTAAGTAGTCTGAGTCAAGTCCCAAATCAAAAAAAAAAAAAAATTGAAGACAAAAAATAATCATACATATACAAAATAAAAAATTGATTACAACTTTAAATGAAGTGTTTGAATTGTCAATGATATAAGCTTTGTTTATTGTGAATTGTGTTCAACAATATAGAAATTGTATGGAATTTTATGTTGTTATAACAATGTTCCTCAGCACAACAAAATAGTTACTTTCCAATGACAAAGATTGAACATTGGCAAGAACGCAAAAGAACAAAAAAAAATTGGATTTTTTTGACATCCATAGATGTTAGAAATAATGACATGACAAAATTTTGATGTTCCTATTAGTCAGAAAATTAACAAGAAAAATGAAGCCCCAATATTTTTTACGTTCTTGAATGTTGAAAATTACATGTTACATGAGGGCATAGCATTTTTTTAAAGTAATAAAATGCCATAACATCATCGAACAAACTTGAATTTTAAAAAAATGGAATTTCAAATTGACTCTACAACATCAAATTTTCTAAATATTCATAATTGTCACAAATTACCACATGGCATATTTGCGATGTCTATAGATATCGCAACATCATCGAAAAAACTTGAATTTTAAAAAATTTAGATCCAAAATCAAGTAGTCTCACTTTCTTCCTCTATTTCATTTTATTTTTCCTCCCTAACCTCCATTTTCGCCCTTCAACACCATCGGCCTTGCTATTGGTAGAGCATCACTACCTTGTGTTGGTCCTAAAAAATATTACTTTCACTTTTTAAAAAATACTCTTTTGATTTAGATTGGATTCTAGTTTCTTTAACAATAATGGAAGCCTTTAAAGAAAATAATCAAAGTACGGCTATTAATGGAGTCACTGATTAGATGTAATGCAAAATTTAATGACAAAATATTAGTTAATCAGAATTGTAGTGCAGTAGAAACAATTAATGAATTAAACAGAATAGTAGCAGAAAGATAAATGTAGAAATAATAAAAACCACAAGATTTTTAAAGTAGTTTCACTTCAATTGAAACTGCAATTGAAGTGTATATCTATTAGACAATCCTCAACTAGATAGTTATTTTTTATTAACAATCACAAGATTTATCTAGGCTATTGCAAACAAGTTCATATACAAGATGTGATCAGGCTCTTGCTAGCCCATAGATACAAATCACTCTACACCTTCAACTAATTATGATCAACCTTTCAATTAAAGAAGATGCAAAGGGAAGATCAATCTCTTCCTTTATATCTTAGATTTCTATCAACCTAGAAATCTAAAAACTGGACCAAGAATAGGAAAGTTACAAATACAATACCAAAATTGAGATGTAAATCTCAATTAACTATTGTGTGTTCTTCACAAAGTGATCCAAGAAGGCTTTGTTTGATATGATCAGATGAGATAGCAATAGATTTGTTTTAGCTCTATTTTCTCTCGGTTTTGCACAGTGAATAAAATGAAAAGTGTTATGTTTGAAATGAGGCTGAAGGCTATATATAGTGTGATGATCGACATTTGAAAAATAACTAATCCTTTGACTGTGAATTGATTTAGAGTGGCTACAAACTAATGAATTGATTTGTGAATCAATTTGTCAATGAAGATCATAAAGAACTTCATGACCAAATTGATGCATGAATTGATTTACATTATTATGTAAAGAACGTTAATTTTCCCATCATTGATGTCTCAAACTCACTCTGCATTAACTTAGAAAATTCTCTACACAAGGAATCATTAGTGGAGCCAAAGATAATATCATCAACATGTACTTGAACAAGTAATATATCTTTTCCTTTTTCTTTTATAAAAAGTGTAGTGCCTACTTTACCTCTTTTAAAGCCTTTTTGAATAAAAAATTTACTTAATCTTTCATACCAAGCTCTAGGAGCTTGTTTAAGACCATATAAGATTTTTAGAAGCTTATTGACATGATTTGGATAGAGGTGATCTTTAAACCCAGGGGTTGTTGAACATACACCTCTTCCAATATATATCTATTTAAAAATGCACTTTTCACATTCATTGGATATAGTTTAAAATTTCTTGAACTAGAATATGCTAGTAACTTTCTTATGGCTTCTAATCTTCAACTGGGTGTGAGACATAGGTCTCCACTATTGTACTCATCCGTTTTCTCCTTATGCAATATCAACTCCTATTAAGGTCTACTTTTATGTTTTGCAGATTATTTGTAGTAATTATCTTCTGTTAGCCTAGCTATAGGAGATTGTATGTTGAGTGTTTCTTTATTTTGTAGACTTCAAGTTAGTCAAGTGGCATTGAAGATATCAAGAGATCTAACCCAGTCTTAGGGTTTATTCATTTCTATAGGAACTTTTGTAAGTGTAATCTAATCAATTTTTTATCCAAGTAATTTTCTAAAATAGCTAATCTGAGACAGAAATAAACCAAATGAAATGAGTTTACATTAAATGTTTTCTAAGTATATTTTCAATGCATTCTCACAATTTAAACTTTTATAAAAAATTATTTTTCACTTTGTGAATCAATCTATAGAAGGAATCTTGTAGAATGTACTCGAATCGATTCCTAAATCAATTCATGAAGAAAAGTTTCTAAAAATGTTTATATTAACTCATTTGAAAACTGTTGTGGGTATTTTCCAGTACTGCATGAAATGGGCTGGCAAAGGCCTAACAGTAAATAAGTCCAATTGAGAACAGAGCTAGGATTACTAGATTGCTGGCTACAAGAACACAAAACAAGGCAAAAGCCCTAACTCGCTAAGGAACAAGCTCTGGCTTATGTAGACCAACAGTTCATCTTGTGCGAGTCGTATCACCAAAAACAAGCTCACAAACTTGATCTTGCTAATCAAAGGTCAACAACAGCCTAAGACCTGGAGTCCTAGTTCGTGGCATGAACATCTTGCTTTGTTAAGGACTCCCTGAGGGTGGACCTGAAGTAGGCACCCATTCAGACTTGACTTGTGGGGTAGCCTACAAGGAGTAGCTTGCAAGGGCCCATGCATAGAAAGTAGTCTACAGAAGCCAATTTACAGGAGCCCAAGTAGTCAAATACATTTATTAGTTGATGTACTTGATGTAACAAAAGTACAACTTATATAATTACATTTGTAACCTCCCAATGTTTATAAGTAGGAGGGAGGAGATCATTGTAACTGGAGGCTAAAAAAACATATAACAAAACTCTATAGAAACTTCACCAGAGCAATAAAATAATACCATGGATGTAAGGATCGATGCTGCCTAGGTATAGTTGAACCATGATAAAAGTCCTTCCGTGCTATTGCTATTCTTCCTCACCTTCTCTTTATTTTTCACTTGTACAACTGGATTGTAGTTTGAGTCCTTAAGAACTCTTCAGGTTGGTTGGATTTGGACCGAACCTAATTTCACAATTAACATTTTGGCATCATCTATGGGAACTCATTTATTTTTTGGTTACTTTCCTGTGCAGTTTCAACGGTGAGAGGAAGAGTCACCAGAGCTTCAAATACTTTGGTTGATCGATTGGAAGGTCATGTGTCTACAATAGACTCCTTCACTACTCTTGTCATAGATGTTGCTACTGGCTTGCCCCCAATTGACTCTTATCAACCTGCTATTGCTGCTTATGGCATCGATGGAGCACAAACCTAGCATCAACGCCAGAAGAGAATGGAAAATATGATGGAAGATTTAGCTAAAGTAGTTATGGTGTTAGCACAGGCACGGACTCAAGGTGTGCAAAGGCAGGTCGAGGTCATTACACTTGAAAATGTCCACCAACAGCAACAAGCTGCATGTTCAAGTAGAGTCAACTAAGAACTAACCTCAGTTCGCCACCCCCATGACCTAGAAGGAGAAAGAAATTAGCAACCTTCCAGTTAGCAGTATGAGATGTAAGGTTCAATGATGGAAGAATTTCTTCAAAGAATAAAGCGATTAGAAGAGCACCCTTGAGCTCAAGGTGATCAAGCTCGCAACAAGGAGAGGTTGCCATTTTCCAAAGAAATCAAAATGCAACCCCTTGTTGAGTGTGTAAGTTTTAAAATGAAATTATCACTCAAAATTACGCAAGTGCACGTAGTCAATTGTGTAATATAGAGTGAGT